>JABASD010003656.1:0-18879 GCA_019776165.1 Pogonognathellus flavescens | reverse complement strand
GCCTGGCTTTGATTCTGACACATGCGCTATACAGTTTTGTCTACTGTTTTCCACAAACACACAAACATACAGTTGCTTTCCTCGGCTATTATTATTAAATAGTACCTGAACACAGTGGGAAAATATGCACAGTAGGTGTCTATGCATTTCCTTAGAATGTGCCTACTACTACTAGTTGCAGAGTAATAATAGAAATGTTTCTAATGGAAAGCAAAAGTTGTGATGTCTCAATAATAATAATAATGGTAGGTTGAGACTGTGAATGGGATTGCAGTGTGTTGGCACACTACGGGAGAACAGCATGATAGTAGGACTTGGAAAAAGAAAAGGGCAACTTGACGACGAGTCAACTGTTCAAGTTGAAGAACAAAAGTGAGACCTGGGCCATAAGTAAAGACAATGGCTGTCACCAAGCCCATCAGTCCACATCCCACGTCTTCATTTACTTTTACGGATATACTGTACATTACCACTACCACCACCACTACCTCTGTAATACTGCGGACTCGACACAGTCACATTACACTACAATGCAATAACAGCAGTGGCAGCAGCAGCAGCAGCAACGGAAGACTGAATGTATCGTTGGATTCTATTATCTGATGTTGGATCCTTTTCCTTCTTGTTCTTGTTCTTTACGTGTACTTACTTTACTTGCATACACTTTTACGATACCACATCACTACCCCGGCACTCCACTGTTTAACAATGTGCGTTTTTCCTTTATACCACCATAGCTTCCTTCTCCTACTTGACTGTGTCATAATGTGTAAACGTGTACTGTGTACTATATAAGAAGCAATCCAGGCAAAAAGCAATGCAATACAATGTAATGTCATAGAAGGAGCTGGTAGGTATATTACTAATACAACTATATGTAGCTCTGCAAATATGTTTTACATATATATAGTTTAAGGTACATACTGTACTCCTCTGCTCGATTTTGGTTATAATGATACTTTGGGATGAGGTTACGTCTGTATTATCTAAATATATTGTATAATACACATACATGGAAGAATATAGGTGTATAAGGATATATTGTGCATTATTATTGGGACAACATTCAGGTTTCATGTGGTATACCATCACTATATAGAGAGGTATGATGATGGTACACTTTGTTTCTTACTAACATTGTAGATTGTATACCAGAGCGTCTGGTGTATTCTTGGCTCGTTACTTTTTGGGTGTACTGTGTAGGAAAATCGATAGCCGCTCACACCAGAAGATCATACTGACTGACTGACTTGACTTGCCTAAACAAACTCAAGTGAAGTGAAGTGAAACGAAGGCGTTTCCAATTAAACCTCTTGAAAAAGACCTCACCAAGATGTTTCGCTAATGAACTGAACTCGCGAAAATTCCAATCCCAATACGAACACCGACATGCAGCCATCAACTCAAACCAGGCCAAAGTAACTAATAGTGAATGGTTCGGGGAGAGTGGAAGTGGATGGAGAATATACATACAAGGTATGTGTTTAAATAGTATATCGCTGTATTTTGTACTGTTATACAAAAAACGATACAGGAATACGTACACAAGTTCATTTTCTCTGAGAAAGCTGAAAAGTCAGAGTTGGAATTAAAACATCAGAGTTACTCAGTAAAGTTTTTTTCTCGGTTGTGTGTGTGTGTAAAAGAGTGTGGCATGCCGCATAACTCCTCTTCCTCTCCTATCTCTCTCTCTCTCTCTCTCTCTCGTTTCTCTCTTCATTTCTATTTACAATGTTCAAATATTCTATTACCAAAGTAATTTCCACAGAACAGAACGAAACCTACATACCTGTACCTAACTAACAAAAGTCAAGCAGTATATAAAAAACTTTCAACACACTTACATACCATGGCTTTTATTTAACTTTGCATATATAGCCCCTATGTACTGTATGTACAAGTAAGTAACACACATACTGCTACTTGAATAACTCATGTTGTACTTTACCTATACTACGGTATTTACCTTTACACAGTATACGAACAGATAAATGTGTTTGTTTCATTTCTCTGTGTGTTCCGCTCAGTTACTGAACAGTACGTTACTTTTCTCCTGTTATGAACATTACATGAAGTTTCGGTGTGTTCATAATACTTACTATGTATATGATAACGCAACGACCTCTGTATAAAAATATTTTAGTACAATGTGCATCGATCTATTACCTAAACGTATCATAAGCGAATGTCTTTCCAAATGTAGTAAAAGTAAGTAGGAATGTGTATATGGTTAGTAAAACTGCATATATAGAGATACCTCTACAGTAAAAAAAATACTGTGACTTGGTCCGTGTGGCTATCGAAAGGGCAAATCTACCATTAGGTAAAGTTGAGTGGTTGCAGTCCATATTACTTTGATAAATATATCCATTCCCAGATGGGAAATTGTAAAAATCATAGAAAACCCTTAAAGTACCTGTCACGACATCAGCAGGAGGTGTAATAAAATAAATAAAATATTGTGCAGCCCATCCCACAGAGAACCATTCTCAGTCAGTCAGTCCTACATACTTACTCAAGCTAAGGTACATGACTTTCCCTACGTATTACCGAATTGAACACACTAAATGTATTTAGTTGACTTGTCGGCCAATAACTAAGTACCTACTACTCTTCTAACAATATCTCCAACCCATACACACACTTAATGCTATTATATTATATAACTCTACATACCTACTACACAGACTATTGTCAGAGAGAGTAAGTAACCTTTGCTGACCTCACGACCTCTCCTTGCAGTATGAATGAACAAAATCTTTATTGGTTTTAGTCCACATGCCATTCTACACATACAGAGCAACATTATATTACGTATTATACTCCAGCAGCGTCTAGCGACTGTCTAAACTGCATTGTGTGCTTTATATGTATACTATACCAATATATCACTATACAAATATTAGCTAGATATATGTAAGTGTATTAAAAAGAACGTATTATATTTAACAGACTTCACATTATATTATAGAAACATGAAAACTTATTACATTACGTTACATATATGGGAGTGTATATAGTAAGACCATTATATTTTATACAGTCCCTGATTCTCATATGTTTTATCTGTAGTAAGTGGTAGTGGTGCTTTGGTATATTATGATATATATTGGATTGGATTAAATTGAACAATGAGCCAATACCAATACCGAAAGGAGAAATCAAAAGAAAAAGACTACAACTACAAGCAATTTTCCAAATGAATCTTTTTCGTGTGCTTCGTTTCGTCTCTATATATACTTACAATCTCAAAGTATCTTTTCTCGCTGTGTGTGTGTATTATTAAACTACATGTACATTTGTAGAGTGTAAGTATATAAAAGTAAAGACTTTTCTGTTGTGTGTGTTTATATACATATATGAGAGAGTCTTATTCTCTTGTGCTGCTGCTGGCTAGTTCTTGGGTCCCGGGCTGAAGTGAAGTCAAGCCAAGCTAAGCCAAGTAACCGACTCGTCGACTGTCGAATGGCAAATAAATATCCCACAGAGCACAGATCACTGATACCATCGAAACTGTCAAGAAGACGATTTATGATTCACGGACGAGACTCCATTCCAACGTTAGGCAAAGCTACACACACAATTCTCTCTCTTTTCCTTATAGTAATAATATCAGTAAGGAAAAGTAAAGTAGTAGCATGCTGTTCCTTCCTTTCCACAATCCAATAGTCACACAATAGCGTAAATGCTGTTATGATACTTCTTTTCCTTTGCTATACACTGCACAACATGTAATATCCCTACACACAGACTCTATTCTCTTCTAATATTAGCAAAAGAGACTTAAGGCAGGGAAAAGAGAGAGAGAGAGACAGAGAGAGAGGAAAATAAGCAGGGAGTAGTAGGAAGGAGTACATTTTCCGTTTTGGAGGACTTCTACTGTGGAAATGCTGTAAGTGTGCTGCTCTTTACACTTAAGTTGGTTAAGTGTGTTAGTGGAAAGAGATAGTGGTAATAGTAATAGTAGTGAGGAGGGAAACCAATGAATCGATTCAATACATGATGGCATTGCATGGGTTTTCTTCTTCTCGAGAGCTGACTTGACTTGGTTGACTCACACGCGTTGATCTTTGCAAGTCCATTTCTCTATCTACTCTAGTACAAGATATCCCACACAGTATTTTAAGCAGACACGTAGATTTAGCCTCTCCATTTCGCCTTTCTAGTTTCCATACAGGAAAAAAAGGAAATTGCGTCTTCTACTTAGGTATACCATACCACTGCCACCACAAGGCAGCCGCTTTTTTCTCAACTACCATTTTAGTATAAAGAGTAAAGGCAGAGGCTCCCATCCGTAATAAATAAGAAGAGTCATTCCTTGATTTCAAAATGGGAATCTCATCACTTACGGAGAATTAGGTAGAAGGACTCTTCTTCCAGACGACAGAGACTCTGTCTCGCTGCAGTGTGTATGATGACCGTTGTAAAATTTTAGTAGCTTAGAAATTCCGTTGAGGTATAACACAATGGGAAAGTTATGCTATGCGTGTATTTACTACCAGCAAACAAGAATGGTGTTATACAGTTAGGAGATAGTGTCAAATTAAAATAGCAGAATAATGAAAATGTCGTCAGAAACAAAAGAGATGTTGGCGATAAGACGCATTCAGCAGGAGACAAAGTAAATGTTCACATCAAAGAGGCACGAGCTCATAACGAAGTAATTCTTGACTGCAAGACTAAAATCCTTCTGTGAAGAGGATTTTACTCGGGTAATAAACAGAGATGTGGTGACAGTCTCGTTATGTGTGTGGTGTATATGCGGCCTAATGTATTTTACCGATAGAGAGAAAGAGAGAGAGTACAGGGGTACTCGTACTTGTAATGCCACAGAAAACAGGCTGAGTGTAATCTTGTAGTGTAGTTTTTGGTAACTGCTAAGTAAGTATAAGTAAGGACTAAGCTGATGATGTCATGTCATGTCAAGTTATTATGTACAGTCATTATCATCCGAATGATCTCCAAGCTTGACTTTCATTGTCCTCAGTTTACACGAAACACCAGGGGGTCATAGAGTTAATGTCGGTCAGCTGTCCATCTTCTCAAACCATTTGCAAGTCGACAACTCACTCCAGAGCTCTGTAGGAAGAAGTTTTTCCATGTAGCAGGGATATGTCCGTGGTGATTCGTAAATTGAATTCGAATGACTCGCCTGGACTCTCAGTTGGATAATCGTGTAGCTCAAAGTGAATTGTCTTATCTCAATTGTCAGCCTTACTGTTTTTAACGATCAGCATAAAATGGCCGAAAATGTAGAGAAGTTTTTTCAATACCTCTTTAACCTTTAGCCGATCTTCCGACACAGGACACTATAAGTATGTAATATTTCGTGCAAGCAATGGATTCTGTATAAATTTATTCTATATAATATTCTATCCTTGTAATCTCAAGCATTGTGCTTATAACTTACATACAGTAATATTTGGAAGACATCTGACGTTGTCTATACTTGTTCACATCTACAAAATTCGTAACTGAATTGTACAGAAAATGAAGTAAAAGTACTTTGACGATTATTTCCTTCATAAGAACCAGAATGGAAACAATTATAAAAAATTGTGCCTCTTTGATATTAACTAAATATATTATAAAGTCAGTGTGATGTATAAATGTCAATACATCAACACGCAGTCGAATGTAATTTCCAAAGTAGCACCAATTTATTTATTACACTTTAATTGTAGATGTGTGAATAGCCAGTACTTCAATTTTCATGAAGTAAATTATACCGGATATGAATTAGTAGATTTTAGTGTTAGGTAATAATTTCAGTTTTCTTCACGCTTTTTCACCATCCGGTTAATCTCTGTCAAGTAACGGCGTTTGTGTAAGAATTTTGTCAATTAAAAATACGATACAATAAAATAGTGACATTATGTTACTTATGTAATGTAGTTTGTACTGGTGAAATGGAGATACGTATCTTCCAAAATTGTGAGCTATCGGCATGCACTGACACATCAGAATTTTGTGACTCATTGTTATTAGTCATATCCATCTTGGATGTCGATACGCTTGTATTAGTACTACAGGAAATACGGATTAATCCGTATAATTTTTTAGCAAGTTCATGGCAAAAGGTAAGGAAGATCTGCATTTATGCGTAACAATAGTGTACCTAAAAAGGATGCATTAAAGTGGCCACCCGAAATAAATAAGGATCTCTCTGCATGCACTACACTTGGTTTATAGCTGACAAAGCATCTTGTTGGAATTTGAAGGGAATTGGAAGACGAACACACAACAATGCACATTGGACTAAGAAACCTGTCTTATCTTAAAAAAGTGTCTTTGTCGAAAAGAAGATTTCAGATGCATACTACTCCACAACAGCCGGTACAACACATATGGCAATATAAAGACACATCTCATGGTGCATGTCAAGTACACTGTTCTTCGAAAAGACTTTCCGTGTCGCATTGCTCTCGACGAGGAAATTACATTACAAATTGCAACAGCAGATTCGATACAATGTCATAAAACGTGACTAGGAGTTCAAATGTCCATCAATATGCACAAAGAGTGGAAAGAAACGCGACTCGTTGTACAAAAAATTTACCTATACACTTTTTACAGATTATGCAACATGTAGTAAACCAAGTAAACCATGGGAAATTCTTTTATATCAATATTCGGTCAAACAAAGGCAAAAAATCCCACACCCTTTTTTCTTATATATTTATATACTCGCTTTTACCTTATCTATACATTATTCTCATACACCACAAAAATTTGTTGGAACCTGTAATCACCTATGTAAAACATTGTCACTAAAACACTCATTAAAATTCCATAACGTTTATGGTACTATTGTAAAGGCTAATAACATACATACTACAAGTACACAATCCAGATAGATGGATCTACTTAGGCATTTTCTCAGACCCGTGTCATTGTTTTATTTAAGTTTTAATCTAATAGGCCATTATGATAATTTACAAACAATTTACACGTGAATTTGATGTAACTATATAGTTAATTCATTTCAATCAGAGTGTGGTTTGAGTGGGAGAAATGGTTTTTATATGTTGAATGGATCATTTGCACTAAAACAATTACATCGCGGTTGAGTGTGACACTTGGATAATCTCTGTATATAAGCAATTCAAGTGGATTCACATTATTATTATTCTTTTCCCAAGAAGACTTTTATTTCTTGTACTAGCTAGTATATAGAAAGAAAAAGAATAGGTTCACTTTTCTCAATATAATCTACTAACTAAGCTAAAGTAGAATTGTGTCGTGTATACACGACTCACGTCTCCAGTTAAAGAGTACTAAAATGTAGATGTGGACTAAAAACGAATGCAAATTCTCAAGTGAGTTGAGTAAGTTTGCATGGAGAGAGAGAGAGAAAGAGAGAAAGAGCGGAGAACATTATACAGTTAAAGAATACACGACATTATTTAAAATTACTACGTTTCGTTGACTTGAGAGTTCAGTGCAAGGAGATTCAAATAGGATGATTGCTTTGGCAATTTGTCAACGCAACTTTGGCTCACTCTCGTCTCGGCTAAAGCGAGTAATTAATGACTGGCCTAGTGAAACCTTAAGTACACTCTGGCTAATGAATGAGCCTGATGACGAACCATAAATCCCTCTAATGGCCTTTCCTTCGTTTCCTTTCCGCCGGCCTTACTTATAACGCACACCTATACACTCACAGGATTATACACTAGTACTCGCACTTATATAACATTAAGTTCAGTTTTAAGCTATGGATGTAGAACATTTACCACGTATTATATACCTTAGTGCATACAAACTGCATCGGAACGTGTAGTATTCTGATAATAATATAACCACTCTACATTTTCTTTAGTGTTACACACTCTTTTACTTATGTACACTTACTTACATTACAAATACTTATGTGCATTACACAGCCACACCGCCAAAGAACTACTAGAGAGAGAAGAAAATAAAGAAGAGACACACACAGGGGAGAAAAAACTTTTCCGACCAAAACCAAACAACAGACGCAAAACCGACTGAGAGAGAGAGAAGAAACTCTATAAGGAAACCACAATCAATGCAAAGCAAAACCCAGAAGCAGTAACACTTACTCTAACAGCAAGGAACAAAAACCAAAAACTTTTCTTCCGTGTATAACGAGCCAGTGCAAAACTTACGCAATCCGACTAGAAACTAGACTAGTCGTGTGTTCCTTTCTATACGTAAGTAAGTAACAAGAGAGAGAGATTGCATTTCATTGCAACAAACACGAACATGACAACGACGACAACTCAAGTTCAACTTTAACTTTCAAAACATAACTCACTTTTCTTCATTTAGCTTAACAATACGCAAACCAAACTAACTTAGCTACAAACAAAGGCTGTTATTAGTATAAACCACACAGTGTTCTATGTAAGTTCACACACTGTATATGGCTAATGGTGTATACTAAATACCTATTTACCTAATAGACTTACTTAATAATATACGTTTCCTATATAGAATGTGTATACATAAGTTCACAGTAGAGTTTTTGGTGTGTAGTACTAGTGGAAGAGTATAATATAAGTTGCCAACAAAGTGACAAGACGTGTTCATCCTTTTCTTTAACGCTCTTGAAGCTTCAAAGACATCTCATCGACAACTTTCAATCATCAACTTCTTCACGAGTCAACTGAACAATCTACTTTGCATACTTCATTGCTTTCCTCTTCCCTTGGAGTTTCCTCAGTTTTTACTACAACAATAAAGCTCTATCTTCATTTTCATGCTTGCTTTAGCGTTTTATATACACGTCTTACCTTCCTGTTCCATTATGTGTCTATGCAACTCTCCTACTAATAACTGTCGTGATGAAGTGTAAAAACAAGAAAACAAACTCTCAGCTCACTCAAAATACTTTTCGGCTCATTTTCCTCCTAATATTATGTCCTTACCTTACTTAAATCATTTTATACCTATATAACTTTCATAAAATACTAACAATATAATATATACCTTCTAAAAATTCACCCTCTGTATATATGCATTTTTAGTTATACCTATAAAAAATATACACTGTAATAACGCTGGAGATATTTTGTATGTGTATGTTGTGTTGCCTGTGTTTCTTTTCTTGTCTTTATATTCAAAGTCAATATTTTCCACGCGACACTTCCCATTCATCCCATTCGACTAAAGAGAATGAGAAAAAATCGGAGGGGAGGGCTGAGCATGGAATTGAAAGAAAGAGTGACTGAACTCAACTGCTGAGAGTGCCTTCACGCTTCTTAATACAAACCAACGTAGCGTGGCATACCATTACGTAATAGAACGCTTGCAATCCTCTCTCTCTCTGTCTCTCTCACTCCGGAGATAACCAACCCTTCTGGAGTGAGTATATATTATGTATACACGTGGAGAGAGTGTGAGGTGGGATGTAGGATATGGAATAGAGTGTATAGCAGCACATAGGTAGGTATATCGGATGTGGAAAAGAAAAAAATCCGGGAGAGTGTAGTAGGTACTTCAATTGACAAAACCTTTAGCTTTAAGATATCAGAAACATAACAGAGCATAAAGTAAAGCGGAGGTAAGTAAATAAGTAAGTAGCAGTATTAAGTATGTCTTAAGCAATCTCCTTCCATTACGGAGAAGCAGATTGCAGATGTGGTCCTTTCATCATCATGATAAGATGCGTTCTGTTGTTTCTCTACGTTTGTGGGCAGCCATACTCGTTTTCCTAAGTAAAAGGAAACATTTTCACCCATACAACTTGTAAACAAACAACCTTTTAGCTTCAAATTGTTTTCCGCAGCTTTTTTACAAAAACGATGGGATTTCGCAATTAGAGGTTTTGTAAGTTACTCTGAAGAGATTTAGCAGTGTATACTACATACTATACTTACATACAATATTGTGTTTACTTTTTATAAGCTATCGAGTCTCTATACTACATATAAAGTAAAAATTAATGCTGTAGTGTAAGATTGACTAATCACATCATCAAAATCATCATGTTTAAGACAAAAATCTTATTAATTGTAAATAATGTTATAGAACACCTATTGCAGATAGTTTACAATATTTCATTATCAAGTATTATTTTTATAAAATACTGGCAAAGTCTGTTATTTAAGACTGAACCGTTTTATCAAACCGACTCGACACACGATTAGTATACACTTTTACCCTAAAAACTTCCAGCAACTTTTTTAGCTTTAGCAAATACTTATTACAAGCAAATTATCATTACTCACTCTCAACTCAACTAACACAATTGTTAAATATAGCTGCAAATCTATCAGACTCATTAACGCAGCTTTACTACAGACACATTTTCTGAACGCTGAAGGTTTCTGTCATCCTGAAACCATCAACAGCGCAAATGCGGTAACAATGCTAATTGCAAGCTACATAACAGTCAGAACTATAACAACTACTATTAATAACTATTCTACATATAATTTTTCTTGCAGACACAATATAAAGTAATGCACACTATTTTATGGCATGCACATGTTAGTACATACTTATGAATAGAAAATCAAGCTCGAATGTAGATTCTACAAGTCGTAATCCTTTTGTGACTGTATTCGTTTGTTCTCATGTGTTATTTCAGTAGTTCTAGCACATGCAACTAATAATACAACTAGAAGCATCCTAAAGATAATTCCAAATGAGCAAAGATAGACAGAGAGTGAAATAGAAAGGAAAATGTACTTTGAGAACTAAATACTACTCAAGCAAAGAAAGAAACCCACAAAAGCCGACTTATTATTGTTATAAAAGCAAAACCTTTTAATCTAGTACTACTACAACATGAAGTACAACACATTCACATAACATAACTATCATACCCTTTAACATGGGATATTCCACATTAATTTTTTGTCCTTGCACAAGAAATACACACACTACAGAAATAGAGATGCTGGTATACAAAACAAGTAATTTTATATTAAGTGTGTCTACTTCGTTACACGTCTCACAATACCAACACACTAACATATAACACCACAATGAGTATATACATATAGTATACAAGGGAAATAAAAGGAAGAAATCTTACGTGCATACACATTCATGCCATGCCTATCCACTAAAATATATTTAGAGAGAGAGAACGAGAGAGGAAGGAACGGAAAATGTACATTTACATTATAGAACTGTAGTAAATAGTGTTAGTAGTATAGAAAGGGAAGAAAGAGGCTCTTCATTCATTCCTCCTGTCTTCCATAATATAATCATTCTTAATAATTGAACATGCCCTATTACTGTAAACCGCCTTTAATGAGCACACATTACAACACGCACACATCATCATCACAGTCTAAGCACAACCATCCTCAGCCCAGCCAAACCAAACCAAGGCACATTCATACAACAAAATAAACTTTCCTCTTCTTGTGCTCTTCAACTTACTTCCCTTTACTTCTGTAGGTACTAAAAGTAATATTCATTCGTTGGGACTTTCCTATATATAAGAAATTCCGTATAGAGACAGAATAATTCTATATACTTTCCTTATTACTATACCAAATGTGGAACTGAATGCTCCCCTTTCATTATTCCTGCGATAGAAGTAGTCAAGTCGTATTTTTCTGTTTGGTTTGTCTCGTTGGTGAACGTGTGTGTCTACTTCAACTTGTTTTCTACACCAAGCACTTAACGTAGCAGGGCATAGTATATTGCCGCATTTCCTAATTTATTATAGATGTGTTATGTACGTATTATGTGAGAGAGAAGAAAGTGTGCAGTATGAATGTGTGTGTATTGAAGTGGGAGGTTTGTCTATTTTCTATACACTGAGAGAGAGAGAGAGTATGAAAAACTAAAGGATCTGCTTGATGAGTGAGTACACTTCAAAAACATAACATATAAACGAAGAGAAGCCAACAACACACATGACATGGCACAGTGATAATTACTCCTAGTCACAACTCGTCATGGACGACCAATACAATTCCGAGGAATACAAGGAAGGTGGTAGTTGTTGCCTTTTCATTACATGACAGCTTCCTATTTTATGCTGAAGTGAATGAATTCCTTATCCCCTTTCTCGTCACTCTCTCTCTGTACACTGTACTATACTCAGGATAATTAATCAATATTTCTAGTCCGCTTGATTACTTCATTCTCACATGCATGTCGCATGATTTGGGCGAACAAAGTATTGCTTCATACTCCTATGCATTATTTTCCACGTAAGTGTGTACGAATAAGGAGTGTGTGCTAATACACTGCACATGACTGTTTTAAGTGTTTTGCGGTTTCTTGCTAGTATAAGAAAGTTGAACGAGCGAGTAAATTATTTCGGTGTTTTTAATACGTCCATAGGAGTGAATTTACGCTTGCAAGTTCACTGAACAGGTAAAATGAGTAATAGATGCAATTCCTCCATAAATTAATTATTGTTACAACATCACAACTGTCAATGCTCGTCTCAAATATGGAAATTCCTACGCAATAAGTAGGTATACTTATGTCGATTTAGTAAACTACGTTTTTCACGAAAGCAACTTATTAAGCTTACTTGTTTACGAATAAGAATTTATCTCCCCGGCTTTCGTAACAAACTCCTTTGTCCCCGATGCTCTTCCCGTCAATCAACACCGCAGAAGGATAACCCGACTGCAATACACAATAATGAAATATTTAGCACATTATAAATTGATGGAGGTTTATATTGATTTCATGCAATTACTCCACAAAAAATTACGCAGTAATTATTTTCAAGGTTTAAAAAATTTAAGTGTTTACCTGAAACCATTTTCCTTTCCAACTGTCTGGCAGGCGACAATTTTCTGTAAGTAAAATAAAGACAACATCATTAATGAATATGTGGCAGAGATTCGGATACATTTTTCATTTTTACCCAGCGCTTTATACTTTTCAATTATAAATACAGATTATATTATATTCAGTATATTATGTTCTTTGTGACAAGAAACCTAAAGGGAATAGATGGTAAATATTAATATTTTAGCTTTGTGTTAAATAAAAAAGCTTTTAAGCCTGCAAAAATTGTTTAACATTAAGAAAATGTAAATTCTGAATTTTATTCAATACATTGCAACTTTCAATTTCTATTTACTTTCTTTGCGTATACGTATGGAAGTTAATACAATGTGAATATGTGACAGAAATTCTGATACATTTTACATTATTCCCAGAGCTTCACATAAAATTTACTTATAAATATATAAAAACAATATTGCAAGAATTAATCGATTTGATCTAAAGATAGCAGCAAGTTAGAATTAATATTTTAGCTTTGAGTGAAATAAAAAAGCTTTTAAGTTTGCAAAAATTGTTTAACATAAAGAAAACCCTGAAGATTCTGACTTTTATTCAAGACATTGCATCTTTCAATTTCTATGCACCATATTTACTTTCTTCACGTACTATATATATATAGAAGTTATATTTAAAGTATGAATAAGGGTTGAGGTATGCGGAATAGTAGTAAAGGTATGCACATTCACACACCGCTGCACATGGTTCGATTCTCTCGCATAGTAATTGCATGTCGTATGATATAGTAAGCAAGAATTCGGAATCTGCAGCTTTTCGCGAGCAATATGAAGCATGACACAAAGCTACAATAAAGCATTATTGGATTGCATCAACATCATCTCTCAGCTTAGCTCACTCAGCCGTGCCCGTCCTATAGTCTCCACTCACAAAAAAGCCAACTCACATTAAGCCAGCTCAGCTTTCTCTTATTTCGCATGTCATGTATGTACACAACTATATTTAGCTATGCCTTACACACACACTCATCCTTCTACTATGCATTCTTCTTCTCCTCTTAAAAGTATCATACAAATATTATTTATACATATAAAATCCTATCTATATAGTCAAGCCTAAAGATAACCTTATATATTATTATGATGATGATATAAAAGAATGAGTTGACTATCCCGGCAATTTTTTTTCTTGCTACTTATACAAGAGGCAGAGGTACTCCACAATATCTGTATGAATGCATGAACAAGAAGAAGACTGAAGCAGTACAAAAAGAAAAAATCCTTTAGTTTACTACAACCAAGCACAAAGTTCTGGTTAGCCTACATGCTAACATTTCGGCGAAGAGAAGGGAAAAGAAAGAGAGAGGCACTCGCTATTAGTATTGCAATGTGTACATACTATACTACACTGTAGAATCTACTTATAGTTTTAGATATAGGTATTCCTGTTGTGTGTACAGTACACATACTACTAGAGGAATGGCAATACATGCACAATACCCGAAGACAGGAAGGAACGTCTCATCTCATCAGCCATACACAAAACAAGACTGAAAAACATCATCAATATCTGTCAACAGCATCTGACACTCACTTCACTCCCGTCAGACCCTCTCGCTTTATCCCAGCCAAAGTAAAATAACCAAACATATCAGTTCGATAAGATATCATAATACTATAGGCTAGTACAACTACCATTATAGTAGCCAGAACCACCACATTCGTACACACTACACAAAATTTCTTATGAGTAAGACGAGATGAGTTTTATTAGACGCTGTCTCTAAACTCTAAACACACAAGGTATAAAACTCTATACCTATTGTCGAAATATTAACGTACTGTGATTACTATTTACTATACTTTACGATTTACTATTATGCAATTAACAAGGGAAAAATAGGTTGTATATTTAAAGGACAAACTTTTTAACACACTTGTATTAGATCATAGTATAACAACCTGTTTATCCTTAACCAATACATATTTTAATTCTTACTGTTATATGTTATGAGATTTTAACCATACACAAGTCACATGCGACACGATCTGTAATAGTTTCATTGAAACAATAAAAATTAAGCTTTACACGAAAACAATGCCAGTAAGCATACAGAATCTGTAATGTATTTTTAGTAGTAATACTGATATAATCTGGAAACAGGAAGTAATTTTTAATGAATTTGCAACTGTGAATAAACATATTAATATTTGTCCAGCCATACTGTATCAAGAACGTATTTTTGTGAAATAAGTTTTACTATAATGTCCCACCCAGGGCCAATGGACACACGGGCAGTCTGATTTATTATACTGTACTGTATTGCTATTTCCATTCAATTTGTACCGATACTAGAAGTAAAGTATACAAACACAACATACAGTTTCGATATACCTATTATAGGTATAATACTTGCATGGTGAACTGTAGTATTTGTATTGTATAAAAATGTAAAGCCCCCAGTGGGTATATTTTCGTGTTGTTCGCCATTTCAGAGAGGCTAACAATAAGCAAGTCGTTTCTCAATTGAACTGTACGTTTTGTGAGTAGCAGAAAAACATTTCGATTTATTGGCTGTTGTGTACAGTAAGTACTCCTATATCTGCTTTGGAATTGATGAAAATTGTAAATTCAGTAGTGTAATAGTAGAAGCAGTCTAAGAGTGACTCTGTGCAATGTATGCAATGCACTTGGAAAGAATTTCATATGTCTAATATTACAAGTGTACACAAAAGACGTCGTACAAATATACGTCTCTCCTCTCGACTCGACCACGTCTCTAAATATTGTAGAAATGTACAAAAGTGTGAGTTCAGACCAACATGGAGGAACGTGTTTTATATTTGTATATACGAGGACCAGAATACTCTACTCTACTACAGACCCACCATCCGGTTTAAACATTTGCAACAATTCCTCCATTGCATTTCTAAACATTCCTTATAGTAGTCCAAGTGAAGTATTTGCCCTCATATTGCTTCTGTACAAGAGGAATAGGAAAAATACATAAGAAAAAGTGAAGAAAGCTTAAACTCACAGTCCACATCCACAACTAAGTTTTAGCCGGAGTAATAAATGTACCCGGAGAAGTATAAAGACTGATATTGCATATAGGAAGTTGACTCATGGAATTATATCGAGTCTTCTTCCTGTTCTTCTGGGTTGCAGTAGTGTATAGTATGCAGTACACACTAGAAGTGTACAAGTGGATTCAGTATGGTATGCACGAAGAAGATTCTTTACTTCCTCGTCTCTAGTTGTTCTGCACTGGGCTGTTGTATGTACAAAATGCATTGTGTATTGTGTATCCTGTCGTTGCGTTGACTTGACTTGACTTTGGCTCTCGTCTGGAGAAAAGGGAGAAGTTTTTGGAGACGAGGAGGACTGTAGGAAGAAAGAATGTGTTGTGTGATGGGGATGATGTGACTGAAACGAACTGAATGGGATGCTGGGCGATGTGATGCCGTGGAATGACACAGCAGTAGCGTAGGGAATTCCGAATACGAAATTGCTCTCTTTCAATCTGAATCGGGAATCGATTCCATCTCAGTCACTATTATAACTTTAACTTGAACAAGTATACTCTCCTATATATAAATATAACTATATTACACCATAAACAGCAACATCCACTAAACCAGACGACCAAAATCTTTCCAACTCAAATCAACAAATATTTTTATACTCTAGTTTGTTTAGTGTCAACCAGAATTCTATTCCAAATCGAAATAAGGACAATAAATGGGAAATACTACACTAATTTCGAAAAAAGTACAATTTGTATTTTAAAGCCGGTGATTATTCAATGAAAAGAACCAAGGAAATTTTCTTCCTAATTTTTGCAGATAGGTCTCCTGAGTATGCCGCACCCAGTAAACTGAAGAATAGAAAAAATTGAAGATGAGCTAATGGATTTCTGCAAGGCATTGTTTTGCAAGTGCTTTTGTATATTATATATGTGAATTGTTGCCCATGTAATTACAGCAATGATATACTATCTGTATTTGTATATATACATATTATATGAATGTGGAAGCGTAAAGATGAAATGGGATGATTGACGAGGGCATTAGTCAAATGTGAAGTTGTTCGCAGTTGGGCGTTTGTAATCGGACCGTACGTTTCGAATAGAGAAATGGAGGAAATCCAATGGAGATGGTAGTTAGCCCTATAATGGACGTTGTAATTGTATCATCAAATCATTTCGGGTGGTCAGACACCACCAACTTCATTGAGATTGCCATTCTGGTACTTCACATAAGACTTTACACAACCAATATACCTCCTGAACGCATTTACTCTTTATAAAACTGTAAAGTAATAGTAACCATTGATGTCTGACCAGTCAAGCGAGCAACTGAACGGCCTAAGTGAGTAAAGACTCAAAACGCACCGTATATAAGTTATACTATAGTAGGTAATATGAAAACTGTACATAAAAGATTTTACATGACTATCCGAATCAGGAATATCTGTAGTAGTGAAGTAGTATTTCGGATACTGATGTGAAATCTGGCAGTATTAAATCGTGGAGTGCAATAATATCCGAGGGGAAGCTACTCTGCTACGAAAAGGAAATTACGGATTCGTCATAAACACTTGCATTGTGCTCGGACGAGTGGCCCTTGATTAGATCAAGTTTATTAGGCAGTTTCGTTTAGTTGCATTGGTTTGCCTTGGCTTTACGAACGTTGAGAGTGTGGACTGTGGAGGAATTGAGCCGAGGCAGAGTTTAGAGTTCATTTGTGATCTCTCTCTTTCTCTCTTGTCGTCAGCATTGTCATAGTCAGTCTGCAATGGACATTACTACATGCCTTTCCACTATTACCATACTCGGGACTGTATAGGAAAAATATATTGAAACTGTAGCATAATCCTCAAACCGGGAGAATGACGAGGCCAATATTTCTAATAGTATTTTCAACACTCACTCAATCCAATCATTCATCCAACAAGATGCAGCTTCCACTTGATTTGAGTCAAGTGTCTCTCTGCAAACGCTCGTTTGGAAATTATATCTTCCCGAATTGTAAATACATAGTGTAGTATATAGTCATTATTATATTACAGGCTAAATAGTTACAGGAGATTTATCTGTATTTTAGTATAGGACAGTGCCCATTAGTATTACACGCTGCATCGATTACTCCACAGTGCACTATTCAAGTTTCCTATGTAAATTACGTTCACTTGACATTAAATGCCCTGCACTGTCTTTCGAATGTCCACACTAATGTTTGTTGCAGGGAGGTTTATTATGTGATTTTGTTAATCCCTATAATATTTACAATAATAATACACGGTTACAATTGTAGAGGCCATTTACTTTATGGCTTAGCTGGTGGAAGTGGAAGGACTCTGTGTGAGTCGAGTGTGACTTGTGATAACTGTGAATATAATGTAAAGCATTCGATACGATTTACCATTTACTGGAATAGACATTGGTTGACATTACATGAACTTGTGTATTTCATTTATTAAATGGAAACACTAATCACATAGTAGTAGTAGCCATCCCATTCACCAGAATTATAAGCGTGGAGCTTTTCCAACTCAAAGTCAGACCTACCAAGATACAATATTCGATGACAACTACTAAAGTGACACTCAACTTACATTCATGTCAGCCAATTAGTGATGGCAGCTTTTGACGAATTTACCCTTTTGCTACTTACTTCCAGTTCACTATAACTAGAAGCATTTTACTACTAACAATGAACTGTGTCCGTGTTTGTATGCAAATTCTAAACAAAACACTGAATAAATATTTTGCTATAAATATTTTGTACTTATTTTAATCCTTATTCACCAAACTTGCTGTTAGAGACAGAAACGTCATGACTTATTCGTGATTTTTGCCTTACAATTCGTATGATAGCCTTTTAAGACTCAAAGCACTGTTAGTAATATTTTTGTTGAAATCAAATTATCAAACTAATTTGGAATTAATTACAGATACCAACGAAAAAAGCTCACTATCTCATCTATAGATACTAGATACATAAAATAAAAATATTAGGTAATGTAATGTAACCATTGTCCGTGTTATTTGTGTACAGATAAAAAACCTAACAGACAGCTTATATGTAAACAATCAATCCTTTCAAAAGTATGAATGCCTAATTGTGGATTTACATTTGCCTAAGTCAAAATATCTGCTTTGGTAATGTAAAATGTTTAATACAG
>JABASD010003655.1:0-18882 GCA_019776165.1 Pogonognathellus flavescens | reverse complement strand
TTCCGTGTTATAAAAGTAGCAATTTAATTCATAATTTGAAATTATTGAAGGTATTATATTTACTTTATTAGGATGAATTGATTTTACCAACAATTATTCACATTGTATTCATAATTTGATTATTGATTAACATTGATTGATTGATTAAGTGTAAACAATTGATTTCAACGTTATGACTTATTGGGTCGCACTTGTTTTCTATACAAGAAAATTTAAATATATTAATAAGCAGTTTGCTAACTTATAATTAGAGGTGAAATGTATAAAATTTTTAAACACAAGACATGCATTGCATAAGGCATATGATAAATATGGATTTGGATTCATTCAAAATTAAAATCATATTTAATTCATCTCAACATTTCTTGCTTAATAAACCCTCACGCTGTATTATTTATTTGGGAAAGGAACGATTGGTATTGGTATAGCTCACAATTAATTCATAGTTAATTTAATATTATGAATAATAACGATATTATTAATGTAATTTTGCTGGTCAATTTGTGTACTACTTGCCGTGCTGTAAAAGTAACATTTTAATTTATAATTCTCTGCATGGGATGGAAAGGAAAAAGTTGAAGATTTTATTTCTTTCGTCAAGAAAAATATACAATTGCAGAAGATCGTTATCAACACGCTTTCTGGATTAGGAAGGGGTAGTTCATCCGGCAAAAGCAAATGGCGAGGAGGCTCAGTCCCGTAGCGCCTATGGACTCAGGTGGTTCAATCAATCTAGGGTCCCGCAGGGTAGGGGCCCCCAAAATTGCGGAGGCAGTAATTTTTTTCAGGCCCGTAGCACCTATGGTCTCAGGTTCGTTTGAACCAGGGCCTCAAAATTCACAGTCACAGCAATTTCATAGCATTTTTGCATATACAGATAGAAATTTTTATTTCTGTGTTTATCGCACTAAGCAGTTTCAATCGTAATGTAATAAATATGTCAGGATTGGTTTATATAACCGTAATCTGAATCTCAATAATATGTGGTGTATCCAAATAAATACATCGATCTCTGCGAGTGTCTGAAACTCAAATTGACCCAGGCACGATCAGATGTATCTCAAATTGGCGCAGGGTTATATAAAAGTGTCTCAAATGGCCCAAGTTTTAAGTTTATCTAAAGGTGTCACACAATGTCCCTAGTTTTAAGTTAGTCTAAAATTGTCTCATAATTGTCTAAGTTTTAAGTTTATATAAAAGTGTATCATAGTTGCCCAAGTTTTAAATTTATATAAAAGTGTCTCATAATGGCACAAGTTGATCTAGAAATGTTTCAAAATGCCTCATGTTTATTTAATAACCCTAGCTGGTCCAAAATGTTACATTATGGTCCAACAAAATGTCACATATTGACCAAAATTGATTTAGGAATGCCTAAAAATGGCCCAAGATTATCTAAAAATGTCACATAATGGAGCAAGTATATTTAAAAATGTCTCACAATGGCCCAAGTTTACCTAGAAGCGCCTCTTAATGGCCCTAGGTTATCTAAAAACGTCACTTAATTGCTCAAGTTTATCTAGAAGTGTGTCAAAATTGCCCTAGTTTATCTGAAAATATCTCATAATGGCACCAATTTATCTAGAAGTGTTTAAAAATGGTTTAGATCTCTCTAGAACGGTCTAGAAGTGTCTCAAAATCGCTCAAATGTATCTTGAGGTGCACCAAAGTAACCTTAGTTGACGTTAAAATATCACTAAAAGGGTTAACTCTTCAATATTCTCGAACAGTTTTAGTAACACACGCAGAAGTACAAGTATTAATTTCTATCCTTTTAGAACAGCGATATGGGGCCTCTCAAAACTTTTAGTCAATTTTCAACCAGGGCCCCCAAATGCACGCTACGGCACTGAGGAGGCTTCATGTTATGAATTTAGCAACCAGATCGCAAAGACCATATCCAAGGAAGAATTTAATAGGAAATACTACGACATAAATTACACAAGTGCAGAGTAATTTGCAACACCATGCTGACTGAGATAAGGCTAGCAAATTCCATTGAATTGTATCGTCCAAATATTTACGATACATGTTCGTTATGTGTGATTGGGGAACAATGCCGTTGATTTTCACAATGAATATTGAAATCTCTTACATCTTCGAAAGTTGACTGACACTAGCAACTAACAACGGTGTACTTTTGAACCAGTTTCCAGTTGTAACTTCCAGTCTCGTGCTGCTGTATTTCTTTAACGAATTTAAATTCTATTAGGCATCGGTGATATTTCCTTTTTTGAATTGACGGGTTGGCATAATTCCTTTTCATTCCCTTCCTCATTAAAACTTTGAATTGATATCTTTAAATATATATATCTAAATTACCTAGTTATTCTGCGAACACATTTCATGTCACATTCATTGTCTGTCAGGGTATCATATTTAACAACGAAATTACAAACGGTTTACTAACAATATGCTTACGCATGTGTAAAAATCAGATAAATATGCAGAATAGTTATAGCTTCTAAAAATAATAAACCAATTGTGACGGTCCAATAAAGTAGCGGAGTAAACAGGGACATTGTGTAGTGAACTATGACACAATGGTATTAACTGTGACGTCAACTGTTGTGTTAGTAGTACAACTACTCAGACTATACATATATTTAAAAACGTCAATTGCAATTTCTTGAAATATTTCATCATTGAGGTCATTGACTGTATCCAATTCAAAAGTTGGCGGCTTTTCTTTCAAACAAAATAAGAATTCATCGAGCAGTGTTTAGAACACACTGAATAAAAATGTTGTCTTAATAAAGTAGTCACTCTAGAAGGGCAAAGGCATGAAGGAGTTGACCGATTGACCTCATCTTCGAACTTAGTCTCACATATGTCCTCACCAGTATTTGTACCAAATTTAAAAAAAATATCTCGTTCTCATGCATATTTTAATGCTAAAAAAAGCGTTCTCTAGTTATCGTGGTGAAGGACAGACAGACGAACGGACAGCTTGTTCATTCCTATAAAGCAGCTCCGCTACTATTGTTGTTCTCACATTTTCGAGCATCAGTGTTGCTACGGGATGAACGCAAATGGTTGATAAGGTTTGAAGATTTTGTAATAGTTGCTTTGAATACAAAATACTCCTGTTACTAAATTAATGGAAAATTCTTTGCGAGAACCGTACAAATTAACAGTTTTAGGAGCACATAACTGACACAAAGTCACAAGGCTAAGTAGGCCCAACCGCATGAGAATATCCAGGGGCGTGTCTAGAAACATATAATGGGAGGGGGGCTCGAGCCGTCTGGGGGGCGCTGAAAACCTAAAAAACGTCAAAATGTGCGGCCTTCGGTGGCAAATTTGATCTGGCTATTTAATATCGGAATCGAGGAAAGTGTTTGTGCTCACATTTGAGATAATTGGAAAAATGTAGCTCAAAAACGATTTATGCTAATATACTTCCTTCAGCCACACAGATTACGTAGTAGTGAATTTTTCAAAAAACTCTTTTTACATTTGTTTAAATTTCAAACAACTTTAGTTTCCTATACCATATTTATTTGTATTCACTAACTCGTACCTACGAAAGCCTAATTTAACCCACTGTTGTGTTTACTTCTAGTAATTTGAACGATTTTAGTATATCATAGAAATAGTAAAGAAAGGAAATGTGTGGCTAAAGGGAATTTTCAACTAAAAATTAGTGAAAAAGCGTTGTAATTTAGATATTTATTAATAGTTTTATGGATAAAATATTCAGGAAAGATTAACTCACAGTAATGAAACTTTATCAAGTCGCACAAATGTGTATAGGAAGAAAATAAAGAAAAGCTGCAAAATCAGAGTGGCTATTAAAATGAACAATGATACAAAAATTGATTCTTTCGGTTAGGGATTTTATTCAATTTACCCTTTTATTGAATAACTTTATGAAATATGTACATCTATGGCATAAGTAGATATTGCGCAATTATACGAATTTCACATCGTATATTGAATATTGCCGTGGGAAGTGGAACCATGCTTGTATAGTAACGAATCTAAGTGGAGACAACTTGAGACGTCACATTATAACGGATGACTGCGAGTCTGCAGGAGAGGCGCCTTGGAAAGACCAATGGCAACTTAAAGTGACAAAGAGTGACACCATAGGCGTAGTTTTTCATATGAGACTCACTCAGTCCTTTCCTCATGAGAAATGGAAGGTTATGAGTGGTAAATTCATGCAATCGTGCACCAATGAGCGCACATGTTGGGATTATATGTTGGGATTGGCAATCGTGATTGGAAAATGATTGGATTCCGATTCGTGAATGAATTCTAACATACCTTTGCTCAGATCCAATGTAGGCCTACACAATATTAATCTAGAATTAAGTTTACAATACCACCTATCCATGAAACAGAATGTCAAAAAATAATTTTAAAGAAGTTGAACGGTGAAAAGATTCTAATATTATATTTTACTTACGCCATGCATAGAACGACACAAAAATATTACGAGCTTTGAATCAAAGAATTCATTGTGTGTAACAATTCTTGTTTTGATGTTTGTTTTCAGAAACATGTGAAGTCTGACTAATAAATTTTGAAAATAGTTCAGGTTATCAACTGTGTTTTTGAAAACTTGCCTTTGGAAGACCTTAAGCAGTTTTAGGTTGTATTGTATGTCAAAAATGGAACTCTGCGGCAATACAAATACTGAATGAGCAATCGAGAGTAAGATTAGACTCTAACAAACGAAGAAGAAATTTTCTTGAATTTTACAAAATCAATGATACAAAGCCATTTCCATTCACCACTTTTCATGTGCAGACGTCTCACATCGAATGGAATACTGAAGAGTATGACCAACTAATAGATTTATTCAATACATTGCGGGAAAACATAATAACGCTGATATTTGAGGGTTTTGGAAACACGAACTTTGCCTCACCCCATTAATTGAGGCAGTCACCAATCTAGTTACACTAACAATTACATCGAGAACATCCGTCGTACAATTAAATAAACTCACAAAAGTTAAATATCCTTGTTTGAATAACTATACCATGTGAGTTTAGATTCATTCGAAAACAGGATCGCTCCTTTCATCATATCTTTGAATCTTGTCACTTTCAAGCGAGACGACAATGTATTACAGGAAATTCTGATCAATGACTATATAGATTTCAATGGATGTTCTGACATACACATCAGAAATACTAGACCAGGGATAAGAGTTTCTTTATGACATTCGGCTTTCGACATGTCACGAGATGTTGCCTCTGCACGGAGAGTTAACTTCGATGGACTCCGAGTGATAAACTGGACAGCAACACCAGCAAAAGCGGATAAAAGGATTTTATATTCCGAAAAACACACTGGGGTGAAAATAAAGCAATTGCGTGCTTCAGTGCTGTTGTTCCGAATAGAGTTTATCTGCTATACCGATATCACTTGAAAAATTAAATTTAGACATGAACACGTACGGCACAATTAACTGTGCATTACCGAATTTGAAATATCTCTTTTACCGACCAGATTTTAGTGACTTGACTGCTAAAATGTCTAACTCATTCATACTCTGTTTCTCTTTAATGGATTGTGTTCTGTCATCTGCCATTCAATAAATTGGAATTATTTCATTCTACTTATTGCTTACTCGAATGTAAGCCATGCTCATGACTGGCGTAGTTAGGATTATTATTGTAAAGAAAACAACTAACTGCTGAATTAAAAATATCTAAAATATGATGTGATGAATTCTTATTATTTAAAATTATATTATGCATATGTCATATGTATTAATTACTGAAAAGCTTTTCACATAATAAATTTCCGTAAAAATGAGTTTAATTACCTAATTAACTATGATTGACTTATATGTGAAAGTTTGTCAATATAACAAATGAACGTATTAATTAATTTAAAATCGTCCTTCAATATTTTCTAATTTGTAAAAAAACTTTAACACTTGTTGTTGAGGTACTTACGATTTGTAAAGTAAAATATTGTATAATTAATTATTATAAAATATGATTCAGTGTATAGCTAACACATTTATTTTTGAGGCGTCGAAATATTTTTAACAACGTACGGGATATAATAAACAAGGCATTTCATTCAATGTTTTTTTTGTGTACATATTGAAAAGAAGCAATAGTAACCTTACAGATATAATTAATTATGAAACGCTCAAATTTTATTTTGTATTTCAATTTAAAAAGGAATGATTTATTACGTCAATTTTGCATCTTTAAAATGATTATTTTTAGATTTGACTATTTGACGATGCAAAATAAAGTTTGCACTGCACATTGAATGCACGGAAGCATAGGAAAATCCCATACTTTTCAAATGGTGCACAATCAAAGCGAATTTCATAAAATAGACACCAGGCGCGTAACTAGGATTGCCGTTTGGTAGGGTCACAAAAAATTTGGGGCGGGGGGGGGGGGGGTATTATCTGTTTTCATTAGGTGTTTTCTTTTCATATTTAATCATAAAATGATTTTTCAAATCTTCTGTCTACATCTGACGGCAAAATTAGTTAAATTTCGGGAAAGTTATTGCATGCACGATGTTCTCGATGATTATGATATTATCAAAATTGTGGAGAAAAAGATGAACAGTAAAAGCAAAACATTGCATAATACGTACGGCCGATTCGTTTGGTAACCGAGCGATGCCCACCAATTTATAATGTTGAACAGGCTAAAGAGTCCACTACTATATAAAAATTCCATATTGTTTATCACTTCAAGCTTAATAACGTCTTCCTCTGAGCACATGCATGGCTTTTACTGAAAAAATAAATAAAATGTTATATGTACTATTGTGTGTTTCAAAGAAAACCCATTGGGTGCAGTGGACCATAAAATATTAAGGAATGATTGACTCACAATAATGACACTTTTTATCATGTCGCACTTTGAATAAGAAGAAAATAAAGAAAATGTGCAGAATCAGAGTGGCTATTAAAATGATCAATGATACAAAAATCTTTCCTTTCGGTTCGAGATTTTAATCAACTTATACTTTTATTGAATAATTTTACGAGTACATCTTTGGCATAAGCTTATATTGTGCAATTATACGAATGTCACATAATATATTGCCGTGAGAAGTGGAACCATGTTTGTATAGTGATGAATCTAAGTGGAGGCAAATTGAGACGTCGTATTACAACGGATGACTGCGAGTCTGCAGGAGAGGCGCATTGGAAAGACCAATGGCAGCTTAAAGCAGCAAAGAGTGGCACCATAGGCGTAGTTAAATTTCATATGAGAATCCCCCAGTCATTGCCTTATGGGAAATGGAAGGTCATGAGTGGGAAATTCATGCGATTGTACGCCAATGAGCGCACTTGTTGTGACTCTACGTTGGGATTGGTAATCGTGATGGGCAAATGATTGGATTTATGAATGGATGCAAACATACCTTCGTTCAGATCCAATGTAGGCCTTTAGGTCTACACAATAATAATCTAGTATTAAATTTACTATACCACGTACCTAAGAAACAGAAAGTCAAAAAAACAATTTAAAAATAGTTAGACGATGAGAAAATTCTAATATTGTTTTTTATTTACACCATAGTACGTACGGCATAAAAATATTACGAGCTTTGATATAGAATCAAAGAATTCATTGTCTGTAACAATTATTGTTTTGGTGTTTGTCTTAATAATCGAATTATTGTGGAATACAAGGGCGTAACTACGTATGGGCTCACCGTGCTGGAGCCCCTTTCAAATTTCGGATAAAATAGGTTGTTTTTTCGGCTTTCAGCCACCCCTAAATGGCTTGAGCCCATCCACATTACAAATTCCTAGATACGCCCCTGGTTTAATATGAAATCACTTCCATCCCTTTACGATCAGACCAGTAGTAGTGATCACATGTTAAACGATAAATTTACTTACGAAAATAAATCATTCAAAACGGATGTAATAATAAAGTATAGCATAAGAACCGCAAGATAAACAATAACTAATTAGAAATGGTCAATAACAGTTGTTTAATATTTATTTGTCAACTAATTTGTCAATTGTTGTTGTCAAACGAGTTGCAAATTGTTGTTTTCAACTGTTTTGACAAACTTTGAACGAATTCAGCTGATTATCAAATTACATGATACACAGATGAACGAACACAGCGTTCATATAACGCCAAAAACAGCGAAAACGAAGTTAAATTGTCACCTTCGGCGACAAATAAACCTTTTCCCGAAACTTAGAGCGGTCCGCAAAAAACCCCATACTTGGCACGTCCTTATATGAATTCCTTCTCAAAGCTAGATGCTAGTAATACATAACATCTATCGCTTATTTAAATTTCTCGTTGGCGAATTTTTAAAATTAAAATGATTCCCGTGTTAAAACAACAGTTTTGTTAGTTTGTTATTATTATTAGTTTAGGCCACTTTATAAGAGTATAAGTTTGTCAAAACAACTGACCACACTGATTTCACTACACCAGTTGCCACAGAAGTTGACAATTCAACAGTAAACAACTGGACTTCAGGATCGTATGCTACTTTATTACATCAGTCTTATTATTACGGTTTATTTATTTTATTATTTTTACTCTTGTGTTTGTAAATGCAACCTCAACTTTTGAGACAAAAAATATATTAATTTGTAAACTTAATGGTTCACTCACTTCAATATAAAATCACATGAAATGTGAAACATTAAAAATGAAATAAAATAACCTTCAGATAAAACAAAATCATCTTACGCAACTTTATTATGTTCATTTTTAATGGTTTATTTTACTTGCATGCTAAATGTTTCAAATACAAAAAATAAAAACAGGAAAGTTTGAAATATTTGAATATTTATTCGCGCAAACTAAAACTTGACAAATACATATAAATTATATGTAACCAAATGAAAATATGAAAATGATTGTTAATAATTATGTTGCACGATTTCCCAATTGGGTCGTAGATTATGTGCAACAATGAGTTCGAAACAAGTAGTTTTAGCAAAGTGACTAATTTGCATGCGATTAAATATTATAACAAAACTTTGCTAACAGAACCATTATTTTAATCTAGTTTTAACATCAATTAAGAAACATGTACTCCAAATGCAAGCATTTTGCCTCATAATTATAACTGCATTATCGTAACTAAAAAATGGTTCGTTCTTTATACTATTTGCATTCAGTTGATTCAATATCGTCTCAATATGCCCGGAAACCGACAAATCGGAAGCACTTATGCAAGGGGAGTTCTTGTAAAGCAAGGGTTGATAATTTATTACGCGCGGCAATTGCATAATCCAAATAATCTTCTCTGATAAAAAGTAAACAAATAAATTGAATCTCTATTCACATCAAAATTGAAATCGGTTTTTGAAATATTATTAGAAGGATCAAGAATAAAGGTATAAACTGAACTAAAATCTAGACAATTCCAAGATATTGACAAAACTTTCATTTTGAATAAGTTAAAATTTTATGTGTGAAGTGAACTAGTTGACAAGGTGCATAATTGAAAGCAAATAAATAGTCGTTTATTCAAATAACACTGATAAGAAGAAAAATATAGCAATGTCCGAAACAAAACTTTTAGCTGCTGCAATTTCAGCGATGGCAAAGGAGAAAGTAATTTCTTTTCACGATTTTGTTGAAAAATCTCAGGAAGACCAATCAAAGTACGATCCGTTCAATATGACTGCGTTTATAGAAAAGTCAAAAATCAAAGGCATTTCAAATTTAATGGAAGAAGATGAAGTTAAACACAATGTTCCTATTACGATAACAGAAAAGATGAATGAGGAAAAGACAAAAGAGGAAAAGACGGAAGAGCAAAATTTTTTATTTTGGTGCAGCACAAACGAAACTGTTTATGACATAAAACTTGCATTGCAAGAATATCACCAACTTCCACTTGACCAACTGATCATTTCTTATGATGACAAGGACTTGTTGGACAATGACATTTTAGCCGGGATCATTGACACAGAAGATAATGATATTTCCTTCATTTTTCGTTTTGACGCTGGAAATGGGGGGAAAGGAAACGGGTCTCCGGACAGAATGTTCTACATTGACCCTCAAGATCTGGCTCCGGAACATGATGCGGATTACCGGATGCTTCCTAATGTTGATGCAATTCTTATGCGTGGTGGAAAAATCTATCAAAGACCAGTCAAGTTCTTTCGATATGGCTTAAAGGTTTTAAAGAAATACGAAAACGATAAATGGCTTGGCGTCGGCAGGATCCCGACTAATCAAGAGACAATCCCTGATGAGTGGCCCGGTAATTACCAATATATTTATTTCCCTTATGACACAATAATTACTAGTATTAATATTAATGAACACATTTTATTCTAGTTTACTAGCTAAATATTAAGTTACGTCACTTTTAAGTAAACTAATAAAAATGTTTAGTCCCGATTAGCAGTGATGCAAAGGGAGTCAAATTCACTTCGGCTCAACTTCGGACTATCGGAATATGTGATATGTAAAATTCACCCTACACCCGGTTGTCGCTACAACAAAATCCACAAATATTTATTTTTGAAATAAATAATTTTGGTTTTATCTGATATATGAGTATTGGGTCAATCTCACATAACATCAAAATTATCAATTTCAAAAATATTTGTGAAATTTGTTGTAGTGACAATCAGGTGTCGGGTGAATTTTACATATCACATATTCCGGTAGTCCAGTTGAGCTTAGGTGAATTTGTCTCCCGTAAGATCACTACCGATTAATATTACTACGCTTCAAGAATTTAATTTTTCTTCCTCGATCGTTGATTTTAGCTAACCAGTACTTGTGAAATCAAAACTTAAATCAGATGCAACTGAAGCTATATAACAATAATAATGTTTTTTTAAATAGTGTCGTTTCACGGAACCGAGAGGATGAATTTTCGATCAATTGCACATGATGGCTACAGCAATAGCAAAGGGAAAAGATCAAAATACGGAGCAGGGATCTACTCGACGCCTGATCCTTTATGCGCAAAGCGGTATGCCACTCCTTTCCACTACCAAAATGGGGAATATGTCGCGATGTTTCAAAATCGTGCAGACCCGGACGATTTAGAGATCATAGAAGCAAACAAGACTGGTGACTCAGAATATTGGCTCTGCAAAAACGATAGAAGTATCCGTCCATACGGGATTTGTGTGCAAAAATTATCGGTACCGTAATATAGGTTAATCGAAATGCTTGTCTTAATCATTGTCACTAATCTTAATTTTGTCTCAAATACCTGTGTGGTTGAAGTTGAATCTTAATTTTGTTTGAAATACTTGTGCGGTTGAAATTTAATCTTAATTTTGTTTGAAATACTTGTGCGGTTGAAATTTAATCTTAATTTTGTTTGAAATACTTGTGCGGTTGAAATTTAATCTTAATTTTGTTTCGAATACTTGTGATGTTGAAGTTGAATATTTAAGTATCTCTGTGTATAGCATACTTTTAAAGCTATTTAGTAATTAAATCTGTTTGTTGATGAATGAATGTTGAAATATGCAATGCAATTTCAAAACTTCAGAGAGATGAAAGCTGTTTAAGTGTCTATTTGCACGCCTAAACAAAATAACGTGGCGGAGCCACTGCTATTTACCATTATGAGAATTGCACATGTATTTTGAAACACTTGCGCAAAATTTAATAAATGTTACTGTAGAATTTGAACCACTTTATTTATGCAGTTTGATTAATTATATTCACAACTAATATTCAATAATAAATAAAATAATAGCTCTCACTCAAATAATGCACACAAAAATCTGTTGAAATGAGACAACCAAAAAACACTTCTCACAGCCACAGCTATTCTCAATGTATCATTCAATTGCATGTATGTACATCGTTGAAAACATTATTTTTTTCAGCTTGCATCCCTTTCATTCCAGAGATCCCGATTCCAACATCCGCAGTTTGAATCATAGAAACATCATTAGCTCCATCGCCTGTAAAAATGTTCAATTCAGCATTTACTTTCGACTATTTTTGATAAAAATGTGATGGAAACTTAAGTTACTTTTGTCAGAATAACAATTTTACAAAAACTGATTTCTTACCAATTGCTAGAGTTCTCATTTTCAAGAGTCCTTTTACTCCGCGTACGATGTATCCTTTTGTAGTGGTGTTGATCGACAACACAATACAGCAGAACAATGTTTAGTTAAATTTAAGGACTTGGGCAATAGATTGGTTTTCTGATCCAAAATATATGTAAAAATAAAACAGAATTTTTAAAATCAGAGTATTTGAACAACATCTTACAAAAATATGGCGATTTTTGCAATTTGACTTTCTACCAAGTTGAATTAAATGCTTTTCCAGTGAGTAAGAATGTCAAAAAATGAATTAGGAAGGTGACTCACGTAATACTATGGCCATCCACAACAAGCGCTCTTTCCTTGGCACTTAACGGGAGCAAAACTTGTGGTGCTAAAGAGGATGAATGTGATTCTTGCAAATGATTCGTTAAAGAGTTCCCTGGTACTTGACCGCAGTCACCGCCGCCTTCATTTGAGCTGCCAAGTCCCAGAGCTCCCACACTTTTCATTCTTTCTTCTTTTTCCAAATAAAAGGAAATAGTTATTTCGGCAGCGTCTTTACTTCAAGCATTTAATTTAATGATTTCCATGGCAGGCGAAAAGAGTTTACACGAGTAGGCAATATTAATGGCAGTTTCATTTTTCTCGCCGGGTAAAACCCACACGACGATTCCTGCTTTTCTCAATGACTCAATTGTTTCAGGGACACCGGTAGTCCAGTTGAGCCTAATTAAATTTGTCTCCCGTAAGATCACTGCCACTACCGATTGGTATTACTCCGCTTGAAGCATTTAATTTTTCTTTATCGATCTTTCATTTTAGCTAATCAGTAATTGTAAAATTAGAACTTAAATCGCATACAAGTTAAGCTATATAACCATAATAATGTTTTTTTAAATAGTGGCTTTCCACGGAACTGAAGATGGAATTTTCGATCGATCGCTCATGACGGCTATGACAACTCTAAAGGAAAGCGATCAAAATATGGAGCAGGCATTTATACAACTCCCGATGTTTCATGTGCCACTCGTTATGCAACGCCGTTTAACTTCCAAAACGGAAAATTTGTAGCGATCTTTCAGAATAGAGTAAATCCCGGAGATTTGGAGATAGTGCCAGCGAAGAAAACTGAAGACGCGGATTATTGGTTGTCCAAGGATGATAAAAGTGTGCGCCCATACGGTATTTGTGTAAAACAACTATCGCTACCGTAATTTTGTGATGATGCAAATGCTTGACCTCCTAGTTCAAATCAAATTCGTTTGTTCAAAAAAAAATTTATAAATTGTAATTTCTTTATATGAATAATGCTGTCAGAGTTTTTTCCGTCATGTAAGAGAAATTCCTAATTTGAGTTTTAGAATCAAAATTTTATGATAATTTCCACATTGTGGAATTTATTGAATATTATTAAAGTAGATTTATACAAGCTGAAATCCTTCCATTACAAAATATAAATACTCAGAAAGAATCCCTAAATTGAGTGTTAAAATCAAAATTTTGTTTTATTTCCACATTGTGGAATTTATTGAATATTATTAAAATAGATTTATACAAGCTCAAATCCGTTCACTACAAAATATAAATATTCAGAGTGCTTAAAACTATCATCAGTCAAATGTTTGAAATTTTCTTAGCTTTTTCTCAAATACTTGCAAGTTATTTAGTAATTACATTCGTTTGTGTTGATTGGATAAGCAGGGTATACAAGTTACAAAACCAGTGCCGTAATAATGTACGTTTAGAGAAAATTTGTGCGCTGTCAGTTTATAATTAGATCCTATAATTATTCAATATTTCTAATTAGTTATCGAATATGGAAATGAACTGTTAATTGAACATATTTTTAATAAGAGGATCCAATTTAACGTTATCTTAGCGATGTTCAATGATACATTTAACAGTTGGGTTTGTAATTTCTGCCCCATGTTTTCTCTTGCATGCTTAAGATAAAAAATTTTTACATCTTCATTATTGCGTTAAATTGTTGCAGTGTTTCTGGATAGCTATATGAGGTAAATTTATAGTATATTGCAATCCATCTTGTAATACATACTGTGACTCTTTGTACGGAGTTAGGAATTGTTTGTAATTTTAATAATTATATTATATTAATTTGGGTTAAATATACTTAGTTAATGAAATGATATTGTCAAAATGATATGATTAAGTATTATACTACCATTTTGTTCGATTGTTTATTTTCATGTTGTTTCGCTGATAATTAAATCTCAAATTTTAAGACATTGTGTTCTGATCCAATTGTATTCCATGGAGAATTTTGTCCGTCTGTTCGTGAAGTCACGGACAGACAGACGTCCACACTATTCTTATGAAGTAGCTTACGCTACTTAATAAGTACGAAATTAGACTACCTCCCAAGATTTTCGCATAAGCAAGAGAAACGTTTTACCAACCAATTAAAAAGTACTTTAATATTTGTGTCATTTCATTTCACGTTTCATGTATTCGTTCGTCATTATAGTTATTCTCCAGTACTTTCTTATTATTTTTGTGTTAAAAATTAATGCCACCTAATGCTATTTATAGCCACATATCTAAGAGCTCTTTTTGTTTGCCGGAATTGAAACATACATTGTTAATGCTGCGCAAATTTGAAAATTAAATGTCTCGTCTCCAAAAGAATTAGTGGATATTTATTTTTTTAAAACATCTCGTTGTTAAAGATGTTGCTTGTTTTGCGTTTAACATATCCCAGACTAACCTGTTTGAACTTTTGTCTCTCCGACACAACAGATTTTCAATGCCAAGTAATTTATAAGACCACATTTGCGATGCAAAGGTTTCAAAATTACATACTGCAAAGACGGTAAGTTTTTATTCAACATTTAAGTGCTTACTGCTTATTCATGTCATGAGTTACGAAAGGTAATAGAGTGCCGCATTTTTTACAAAACCATGGATAAGCACGGAAAGTGCGGTTTCACTCCTCATTGTCCTCATAGGCATAAAAATTGGAGAAATAATTTATTTTCGTTTTCTTTATAATTTATTGAATTTACAATTCCACTGAATCGCATCTTTCAAGCACCGATTGTTCCGATTTTCCCACACTCTATAAATCTAATAAACTATTTTGTTGGAATAATTAACTTGTTTCCTGTTCGGTTTTCAATATTCTTTATACGTTGTCTTGACTAAATAATTCAGTGTAATTAGTTGAATGAGTTTGATAAGGGCTGAGTAACCCGAATAGATATCTTCAGCTGGTTAGGTGTGTTTAAAATATTCTCGATTCATTTTAATGACAATGCAGCAATCACTTTGTGTGCAAATAGGCAAATGCATTTGCGTGTCTGCGCCACATGTCGTAATCACGAAGAGAGCTAGAGTTACATTACATGATTCCATGTCAGACTGATTCTTGCGGTGCTGAAAAATTTGATATTTATTTAGTAGACTTTCACTACGTGTGAAATAAAGTTTAAATTCTGTCTTTGGAATTAAATATTATATGGCATTAGCATTAGCAACCGTTAGAATACAATACCTAATAACGTTGGTTCCTTAGTGATAATTTTAAATATTTGTTTATTAACCTCGGCATTTTTTTATAGAGTTCATTAGTCATTACACATAAACTTTGAAAAGATTGACATAAATAATTTGCATTAGATGAATGATTATTCCGGAAACTTTAAGCAGTAACAAAGTATTACAAGGGTAGTATTATTTCATTTAAAATCCAGCGTAGCGGAAATAGTTTACATTAAACCGACACAATTAAAATTACTAAACATTGTACTTAATAATTGGTTTTTTAACAGCAAAGTATAAAGAAGTCAAATTGACGTCGATATAAAACGTGAGGGCATAACACGTGTACTCCATGAATCATTGCTTCCTGGGAAATAACTTTCTTCATCAATAATCCTCCTCAGCATTAGAATCATCGTGGAAGTCGATATTATAAGTTCTCTCCTCGTGTTTTTTGTGACGTTCCTCCCCATCTGAATTCCAGAATCCTTTCATTGCGGTCTCGACGTCCATAAACTTTTTTACTTTAAAAAATTCCTCACATGTGATCGCTCTCCCAACTTCGTTGATGAATTCGTAATAAACTGTTGCTTTGTCCACTATACGGGAAAATTCAGAATTGTCGAAGGCATTTGAATCAACTGCTGGTATAAGTTCCACATATATTTTTCCAAAATCTGGTTGTTTCTTTGGAGGAATTCAACGATTGATTTATCGTTGAAATAGCCGCTTAGCTGTAGCACTAACACTTTCTGACGGATTTTTTCAAAGTTCAGATGTTTTACACGACTTGTTGTAATGTAACTCAAAATGAGTAACTTAAGGCCACGTGTCTCATCACCAACGTACTTAAAGTGGCCAAATTTTGTCTCCAATTTCAGTCTCTTAACACTTCTAGGAAGCCAACGTATGTCCAGAGAGTTCACTCCGACAATTTCCAAGTCAGATAAGTTGTAAAAGTCAACTAAGTGGGATAATAAATTGAACCCAAACTCACTGGCCTTTCGAAACTCAAGTATTTTAAGTTTGGCAACTGAAATTGTTCGCTGGCGTCAACCCTATAGTCACACAGCGCCGATGTGTCACATTTATCCCAAGTTTTTCCGCTGACTGGGGAAGGGCAGAAAGTTTAATTGAGCCGTATTCAAATAGTAGATGTTTTACTGACATGCTCGCTTTTTCAGACAAGCTGCAGTATAATTTTAGGTGGTCCACCGCGGATTTAGATTTTATCTCATTTACAAATTGAATATTTGTAAATGTCACGATTTCTGCGTCGAAAGTTTCACTGGCCCAATCAAATATTTGATTTTGTCTGCTCAGTCTGCTGCAGCCAGTTATGTGTACATCTTTCACCTTGGTAAAGTCGACGAAAGTATTCAAAATTATTTCTGCTGGATAGGTACCATCAATAAAAAAACGGACGTTATTGATATTGATTTTCAAAGGAATGATTCTTGTGTATTCCTTTTCCGTATCACAGTCAACTTTCACTAATGTGTGACTTAGATTGAGAACTTTAATGGAATGCAGCTTGTTTAATGGAATCATCAAGTCAGCATCAGTCTTGTTTGTGTGGTTGCTCACTGCTCCTTGTAAATTTAATTCGGTTAACTTCACAGTTTTCGATAAACACGAGCGTATTCCATCTTCTATGTACAAATGAAGAATTTGTACACTTTTTCCGAGTTTTGAAAAAAAATCTATTAGCTCATAGGTTGGGAAGTCTCCGATAAACTTGAATGCTGTAAAAGGCAGATTAGGAAGCGCAGTATATTTAGAAGTATTGATGAAACTCGAGAGTCCAGACGAAGGGACCTCCGAGCGGTGGAACTGGAACTGAACCACTGAAAGCTTTCTAAGAAATGATTCTGCGACAGAATTCCCATTACGACATACGATCCGGCATGTTTTTATGTCTTGAAGCGACAAAACATTGAACATAGCATTCAGAATCTCTTCATACAATACAATGATACAATTAATAATAATTTTGACACAATGAAAAATTAATTCTTAAAATAAGGGAGGAATTATAAATAAAACAAACACTACGAACCGTGTAGTGACTGACTCCAGACTTTAGAAATTAAATTTACTCTAGGATCTTCCACAGCGTAAGATTCGTCAGCTGATCCATCGCTGACATTCGCCTGAAACTCTGACTTCGTTTTTTGGAGTAACTCGTACAAAGTTTCATCCCTGTCCAGTTTTATTGCTAAGCACAATTTAAAAACCGTCGCTTGCATTTCAGCCTAATAAAAAAACATTATTTTCGTTTTTTTCGTATTGAGTTAAAAGTGCCTTTTCTACAGAGTTGTAAAACACTTACTATTCCTTCTAAGTAGTCCGGATTAGTAATAAATTTCTGGTTTAGGATAGGAACTTAACCTTCCAATAGATCACTAGAACACATTTGCCAAGTGTAAAGTCTTTATCTCAAACCGTTCTTGAGTTATCGTGCGTACAGACAGACAGACGGACATAAAATCCATTCTTATACAAGTAACATTCGCTACTTAATAATCAGTACTAACTTAATATTTGAAGTAGTAATTGTCGACATTTATTAGTATATAAATAATTCTATGATAAATAAAAATAAAAACTTATTTTTAGTTCGTTCTTGATTTTAATATTTATTTCATAAAACTAACATTTATTCAGCAACCATCCTATCCAGCATGCGCTTCAGAGCTTCCACTTGTAGTCCAGCTTTAGTTCCTGTAATCACCACCACCAGTCACGTTAATTTCTTACCAATTAGTCTACTTACTTAAAAAATGATACTCAATATTGAAGCAATAATTCGCATGATCTTTGAATATTACCAAATCCTTTTCCAGTGAAACCGAACCAATCCCAGCAACCAGAAGGATTATTAGGGTTCTCCATATATGGTTTTACTTGTGGAAACACCACTACTATATCATTCAATTCTGCCGTCTCCAAATATCCCGTTGTACGTGCAAAGTTGTCGTCATACCTAGGGCATTCAATCCCGGGAATTTTGTCCCGGGAATTCCCGGGAAATTTTTCCCGGGAATGAAAAACTTTTTCCCGGGAATTCCCGTAAAATTCAGTTTAATAAGCCTGCTAGAGATTTTTTTTCATTAAAAATATCAAAAATGTTTTAACGATTGTTAACTCAGAAATGTAAACAATTTACGATGTAAGAAGTAGCCCTTCAACTATTTTAAGCATAAAAACTCTGAAGGTCTGTTGTAGACGAGAAGCTGATTTAATAACAGCATACTATAAAAACGCTAAGACATAAAACGAAGAGAATCTGCATGAATAACTAGATCTGGGTTTTGAAAGGCTTAATTCTTATATCTAGTTGAGAAAACCGATCAGGAGAAACCCTTATTGACAATCATCAAACAAGAATTCAAGCTGTTTGAAGCGGGTGGAATACG
>JABASD010003654.1:0-18884 GCA_019776165.1 Pogonognathellus flavescens | reverse complement strand
CGATATATTTCAGGTTCTTGCAAGTATCTACGCACGCAATTCGGACCTTAAAAAAGGAGATAAAGATAAAGAACTTGCAAAAGACAGAGACAAGCCTGATTGTTCATGTATACGACAAAAGACCGAGCTGGACTATAAGTATGGAAAATGTACTAACGTAAAGACATTAGAACTTTCGTGTACAGAGGGTATGAACATTAGCAAGTATACACCACCGGAAAAGCCTTATTTCTGCAACGAGTTTCATGAAATAGATACAGATGAGATTATTATAAACGGTGCTTATTGGCGAAATGCTTACGGTAAGACACTCGTTAAAAGTAATTTCGTTAATGATAAACTACTCAGTAATTAATTATAGCAATTTTTAAACGTGGTTTTCTTTTGTATTTCTGTTTCAATAAAGGGTCTATGCAAGACTACAATTACATTTACTCCAACTGCTTTGAATTTACCGTACACACTGGAGTTTGTAAATATCCTGATCCAAGTACGATAAAACAAACATACCTTGACTATCATCAGCAATCAGTCTTAAAAATGATAGAAGCTTTATCCCACCACATGGTATTCGGAGTTGTTTCCGAAATTGACAAAGATACAAAACTGAAAGTGCCTGTCCACAATGCCACAATTTTCATTGACGGAAATGATAAAAAGATAGAAGCAAACCTCCGGGGAGAATACTGGCGACTTCTCAATGCTGGACCATACGTCATGACTGTTAGACACTCTAACAAAAACATTACCGAAAGGTCTAACTCTTATTATTAAATTTTATCAGATTTATATTCTAAATAGTGTTACGTTGTTTATTGGAATGTTGGATGTGAAGTTGACGTGGTTAATTATTATTATTATAAAGATGGATGATGTGTAACAAAAAACAACTTTCACAATTCGTTTTTGTTTATGTTTGTAGCTGTTATGAGAGAAGGAAAATAACAATAAGTCGAACTATTGCACGTCGTGAGGACTTCCTGTTAAATTGTCCACAGTAAGTTTTGAAATCGGAGACTGATTGGATGATGGATTAAACAAACAAATACTAACTTTCCTCTCACTGCGTGGGCGTCAGATGTGCGAAATTGTGTATAGTATGCCTAATTTAATATAAACCATCTCCGTTTGTTTGTAACATAATATATTATTATCATCACGTTTTCTCTAATTTGTAAATGTTAAGTGTTGTCGCAATAAAAATGTTGTTTGTTGAAAGCAAAAAATAATGTTGCCGTACTTAAATATATGCTAAATTGTTTTGTAATACGTTTTCACTTGTTCTTTCTGAAATTACGTAACTGTAGAAAGGAAACTAGGAAAATGCTTTGCTTTGCTACAACTACGGTTGCAACATAGATGTAGCCAGGCTTCCATATCAGGGGGTCCAAACTTAAATTACCAACCAATTAGGCTTAGGTTCTTTAGGTCAACGGTTAAGGGTCCCCTCCTTTCCCTACGTATACGTCTATGTTATATCTTATTCTCACTCATGTCTAAACGCATTTTATAAAATAAAATAAAATAAATGTCCGGAACATATTGATAATTAGCATTGACAGTTTGGCAGCATATACTTGCACGGATATGTCGCGTTCTGGGGTATAGGGTCTAATAGGGTTTAGGTAAATATTTATATTCGCAGCAGTCAAAGTGCTAGATAGATAATAGATAGTGCTTCTATATCAAACAAACACTGGCTTCAAAAATTTTCATTATTTTTTCATTTAATTATTAAGCCCAGCACTAATACTAATGACTATAACCGTAGTACCTACGTTTGATTAAGGTATACATTTTCTTTATTTCGTTTATTTTTACTGAAGTTTGTCGTATTCATGTCTATCCGATCGTAAGTAAATGTAATTATTTTTATGATTGTGTTATGTCTGAATTTGAATTAATAGTGTATAAAATGAATGAAGTAGAAAAGGAATAATGTAATTGTCAAAGTGTACATGCAAGATATTCTGGACCCCAGAGATCTTAGTATAACTGCTTGATTTACAGACGGTTCTACAGTACCAACATGTTTGTAAATAAAGTCTAAGTAACTGGACACTCTTGTAAAGACGCCTGGGTGCTCCGAGTCTCCACAAAAAGTCCCATACGAAGCAATCCCATAAATAACTGCAATTTCATTTTCCATGAGTGCAACGAGAGCTCCTCCCGAATCAGCTTTGCATCCTCCGTCATTTCCAGCACAAATTTTGTCTTCATTTAAATTTACATGAAATCCTCCGTCAGTATTTCTCTGTCTGCATTCCTCCAATGATATAATGGGTTGTATCTTTTTCATGAGTACTGTAGATATAGTTTTGTAACTTTCGTCCGTATAACCCCAACCTGCTAATACTGCTGAGTCTGAAAATCCAAATGAAAACTCTGTGCACTAAACTATAGGTATGTTTCTGAAGCGAAAATATTTGAAAGTTATGCAAAATCTTTTAAACTGTAATTAATTTTAATTTTTTCTTTTAACGTTGGATTTATCACTGTATTTGCTTCAAATATACATACAGGGGCATATCTAGAAATTTTTAATTGGGGCTTTGAGCCGTCTGGGGTGGCTGAAAGCCCCATAAAATCTGACAACACCTTTTTTCTGTAATCTGGAGGAGGGGAGGGGGACTCAAGCCCGGTGAGTCCATACGTAGAAACGCCCTTATATACATAGATATATACAAATTAATTATTTATTATATAGTAAGTATTTTAATTCACTTACCTGGATCTGTGAAATTAGCTGAAGGCAAGCGAATTTCTTTAATATTTGTGTTAAATGATATGATGGGCGAAACTCTAATGAGAGCAATGTCATTCTGAATCGGATCACTGAAAACAAGATAAAAGTGTAAAAGCTGAAGGCAATGGAATGATGTCATAAAAGTTGTTGATAGTAAAATGTTACAAAACATCCAATAAGAATTAAATTAAAGTTTTTCTATGATATGATTTTTACATTGTTAGTATTAATTTGTAAAACTTGCATTGAGAATTGTGGATGAGTAATAACTTGTAAAGCTCTGTGATAATACTCCGTTCCTTCATAAACGGTCAAATCATGATCGCCTATTATAATTGACAGTGATTCGGGATTTAGGTCGTACACACAATGACTTCCTGTTACAATCCATTCCTCGTTTAAAATTGATCCAGCACAAATAAAAGGTCCCGTTACCAAAATAGAAATGCGAACCATCCAGGGAAATTCACCGAACCCAGTTTTCTGGCCACCAAAAACTCTAGGAAATAAAAACTCTAAAACATATAACAAAATTTTCAGCTTTCGAAAAATGTACTGCAATAATATAGCTTATAATATTTATATCAATATTCTTTAATAAACACCTTTAGGAATTGTTGCGGTAAAAACTGGAAAGACGACATTGTGTAAAGATGAAAGAAGCAACAGAGTATTTACATAAACAAATTTTTTAACCATTGTAATATTTCTTTTTACTGTTTTTTATATTTTAACAGTACCTAAGGATGAAGGAATGGGCAAGGCACAGCAATTCACGCAATGTGCATAATAATTACTGTATTGAGAACATTTTTAGAATCAGCGAGTGACTTATCGAATTAAATGGAAATTGACATATACAAGATTCAAAGTGCTATTTGTAATTGTGCTGATAAGGTTTACGCATAGAGATTCAGTCCACGTATTTGCAAACAAACTAATCTAATCTCCCTCGATGTTTGGAATCGACAAATTTTTGTGGCTTGTCTAAATAGTCAAATGTTAACTTATCATATAGTGTAGGTAATATTTATAATCTCCCTATAGTTTATCATAGTATCATATATAAGTGAACAAAGTGGGCTGTATCCATTATTTGCACACAATGAAAAACAAAAATTAGGTACAGTTTTTAGGCATAATTGAATTTTAAGGTTAAACGCAATCATTGCACTTACACTTTCGCATTATAGAAAGACCATTATATCTCCAATTAATTTTATCTCTATTTTATGGGATTTTATATGGAATTTTCTAAACTGTTTGGAAAAAATGTGCAATTAAGTGAAGAAAGAAACATTACCAATTACAAGCGGACAATTTTTAAGTTTCATTTTATGAGAAATGGTTAAATCCATTCGTAGACATTTATTTGCACAAAAATAAGCAGAGTACTTCATAGAATATTTTGCAAGTATTAATTCGCTTACTTTACATAGTTGCATGTACAATAAAAATAATAATAAATTATAAGCAATTTTTTTGTTATACTTAATATGCATCAAAATTATTGTATTTGCACTGGAGAAGTCTCAGACCTTTATCAAATGAAAAGTAGCTGAACCTGTTCAAAACTGCTTTTTATATATTAAACTACTTGGAAACTTCAATTGTAAAATATTCTAAGTGATAAATTGAGTTTAAAATTATTTTTTAACCCATGCCTCCAAAATTTCCAAAACCAAAAGAGTTCACAATTTTTCCCTTACACAAAAACGAATAAAAGTAGGATAATAAAGTATAACTTAACATATTTCTAATGAGAATTGCTTACCATACAGTATAAAATTCTAACGTGATATTTTATGTTTATTATTGTTATCCTTGATAGTGCAATGAAATGTTGTAGCCTCAAAGTTAAAGCGCCCATGTTAATTAGTAAATATTTAAAAATCAGTTAAATCTATGTAACATTGTTTTGTACATTCTCACACAAATTAATTGCATTCTTTTAAACAGGACAAATTGTAAAAAACCCAAAATAACCATTTTACAAATCCACATTAAACATTATTCTCATTTTCCGTCTACATAAATTCATTCGTTCATTCACATTAAAAATTAAAGGAAAAATAGGAAGATGACAAAAAATTCCCCCGTGAAATTATTAGAATATTTAGGAATTATGTTATTGCAAAATCACTGCGTTGATCCCAGGTACACGACTTTGTTTCGATAAGAAGTCCATGTACAAATAGCCTCTTTGTGGTCCAATTCCGTGATATTTTATTTCATCTTTGACGTAAAACTGTGAAATTCGAGCTTCGCTCCGATCCAAGCGAATATTCACGTCTGTAATGTATTCTCCCGGTTCTTGTCCTCTTGACCAAATTATCAGCATTTCTCCTTTAGTAAAAGAATGATCTGGGCCATCTCCAGTTCGTACTTTTCTTCTGAAGATGAGAGTCGTCACACCATCCTTTTCCCATCCGGTAGCTGCAGTGATATCTTCTCTTCCTCCCCATTCTGTGTCCAATTTCGGTGTGTGTCGCCCTCGGGCATAGTAATCGCGTATTCTCGCGTAGTTCCCTCTGGCAGCTCCAATTATTATGTCAGTGCAGTCCATTTTTGAAAAAGTGTCCTTGGCAGCCCACTGGAGAAAAATATTTTTAAAAACCAAATTATATTCACTTCTTAGGCAATTAATCGCTTTATAAAAACTGGTTTGGTTTCACTAGGTTGTTGTTTTGTTTGACGGTCGTAAAACTCATATTTTTAAAAATGCAGTGAACAAGATGATTTGCCAATAGAAAACAACTTAAAACATACTACAAAATATTGTGCACAACAATAACAAACAACAATTTTTTAGACAGTCACTAAGGAAGATTTTTTTTAAAGGTTTTCTATACCTGAGATGTGGATGTTTGTTGGGGATTACTTTGTCTGCGACGATTTCTTCCAGTTTGAACACTTGGATAAAGAAAAGTGAACCAAAGGATTATTTTTAATTTAATTAATGGTTCAATAGTGGTAATAAAATTAAACCGAGAGTTTGTTTTGGTATTTTTTGAGTTTTTAATGTAGATGTATTGAAAATAACAATATTTACTTGTTTGTTTCTTCGTCGAGTGCACTGCGAACGAAAGGCCAGTTTTTACAATTAGATCCCAAGCTGGTAGGTCTCCATCCAAGAGCACCCCACGTTGTTCCATTAATCAAAAGGACAAATTCAATCTCTTGATCGTTTCGGTTTCCAGTGTATGTAGGAATAGTCTGATGTAGAAAAATTTAAGCATTTCAAAAGTGAAAAATGAATTCCATATTTACAGCGTTTAAATAATGAGTCGTAAATAAATTGTATTTATATTCTCACCCGGTAGTACAAGATCATCCGTTCTGTAAGTACTTGGAGAGTATGTCTTGTCAAGTTGAGATTATAAGAAGGACTTGGCAATTTAACTGAATTTCTTTGAGTGCATTTTATACCATGATAACCTTAAACATGAAATTGCCATATGTAAAAATGAGTTAAAGTCAATGCAAGTTAAATGTGTTGCTAATAAATAATTGAGAATTATATATACGATTAAAATTGTACCTGGTGAACAGAAACATTGTTTTCTTGGTAGATTTGTGCCGCCCAAGTAGAGACATTTTCCGTTACCATTTCCACATTGAGCATCAGTTCCACATTCATCTTCAAATTGGCATTGCTTCCCCCAAAATCCTTTAGAGTAAATAACATGACATGACAATCAACGGTCAGCAAGATGATTACGTATTACATTTCATAAAATTATTTGTACAAGATCGAATTAACCGGAGGAATAATTTATGGCTATTAAAAACTTCGTGGACAATTACCGTCGTGACATTTGCATTTGCCCCCAACCAGTCTTCCGTTTCTGCTACAGTTTTCAACGTATCTACTTGCACTGACAATATCAACGTCTGCACAAGACCAAAAATTAAATTTCGGGTCAAAAGATTTGACTTGACGCAGAAGACGGATCGTGCAATCAATGCAGGTAAAGTCTTCAGGCAGATTTACTCGATGCCATTGGTTCCTGTACATAAAATTAATTCCAAATAATGTTTCTGATTTTTTTGTCCGAACTGTTGAGGTTATTATTATCATTAATTAATTATTAATTAGTTTTTAATTTGCAAATAATGATTCTTCGATTTGAAATGAATTTATTGCTGCAAAAGTACTCAATCCGGAAAAATAATTAATTTGTTAAAATCGATCCATAGAAAATAGAAATTAATAGGAGATTTCAAATTTAAATGTGTCATACAATTAGTAAAGATGCGAAAGGTAGTTAGAACTTAAGAACAATGACGATTTGCAAATTAGGAAGCTTACTAATTAAAAAACGAAATACTTACGTAGAATTAGAACGGACGTAGCCTTCATCAGTTTCTTTTTCGCTCAAGTCCATTATTTTCTTCTCCCGACTATCCAACAACTCAACCCGATAACCTCCCTGTGAACAAAATTAGATAATTGAAATTTTTTAATAAGCACAGAACATGCCAACAAATGATTATAGGCACACAAATAATAATTCTGTATAATATGTATTCAACTAATACAGTATTAATTATTTACATTATCTATCTCTTAATATTCAATAAAAATGTCACCACTACTGCACTGCCACTGATTGTTAAAATCAGTAGGTATTATTTTTTAATTACTAACAAACATTTTTATGCTAATTTGAATATTTATATTCAAGATGCAGCATATTTATTAAAGTTTCTTTTCTAAAGGTCATATCCTTAATAAACAAAAAGTTAAGAAAATTAACAAACCTTCAAGACTCATTGTCATTTGTCAATCATTATAAATAATTATCGGAATACCAAATATTATAAGGTAAATTAAAGAGATCTACATTATTATTATGTTTGTACTCGTAAGGCTTTTTAATAACATTTTTGGGAAATTTCTTCGACAATGCGGAACTAAATGCAATAAATCTGAAAGAAGAAAATATTATTTATATTTACCTACACTAAAATAAAATTACGAAGGAATCATAAAATGTAAACCCTATAAATATTTCTATAAATACATTTGGAACCCTTCAGGTAATCTCTAAACCCATTGCCATAATTTAAAAAGGTAATTCAAAGATAATAAATATATAAACTGTTATAATTTTAAATAATTATAATTTTATTACTGATCCGAATAAATCATCGAATTTGCCAATAAAGACACAGTAGTAAAAAACAAAGCTCAATTTTAAAATAAAAGTAAGGAACTCGAACAAATTATAATAATAACTATTACACATTATGGATTTAAGTTTTTGGATTATAGAGATGATGTTGTAAAATGGAAATTGAGCCTTTTACAGCTATTAAGGCTATCCAAATTGAATTTGGCAAATTAAATTGTTTAGCGAATTTTTGAACAAAAGTGGTAACTGTTCCTCTTGCACCTATAAAAAGACCTATAACTTCCATTGGATGTTTAAAATTGTATTTTAGTTGAATTATTATTGAATCCAGCTTTGCATTCAAGAAAAACATAATATGTTTATTGTCAATTCAAACAAAAAAAGTTATGACGATATTTAATTGCTTGGTGTATTTAATTCCTGGTTTTGTCCTGGAAATTTTACATATTATTCCTCCTACTACAAATCAAAAGGCTACATTATAACATAATATCATGTCTATGGTAAATTATAATAAATCTAAACATAAAGTCATCCTATGTATTAGAAATACTGCTTATCATCGCATTGTCAGCGTAGCACAAAAAGTTTTTCTTAATTACCATTATTAACTCATTTCATTTCCCTTTCTACAAAAATGTACTTGACGACAGTAGCACATCAGAAATAAGCCGTTCATCATGCAAAAAACTTCATTCAGAATATTTCACGCTTATAAAGTACTTACGACTATAGAATAAATATTTATACTACTATATTTATATATTTATTTATACTTGCATTCCTTCTCTAACATTATTTGTGTTAAGGCTGATTTCATTGCCAGGGATGAGTAATTAACAGTATGATTCAAGATATATAGAGATTAACAAAGAAAAACAACTCCGCACATATCTACACACGAACAACAAATACAATAAACATTACTTTTTACGATCGTGCGAAAATAAGTCAATACTATTTGGTCAGTTTTTCATTACCTGTCTACATAAAACTGCAACACTTACGCTTTCGTGAGCTTTTTATGCAACCATTGTATTTTATGAGAATATGTTTACACAAAAGTGTTTCTATATAATAAGGTAGTCAATAATCACAGTCCATATAATAATATAAAGAGTATGTGATATTTATCATGGAAATAGATTGCTCTATGCCCTACTAATACACTAAAATTCCTGCTCTAGTTTTTCTTCTTTTCTTTTTGCAACGTGTATCCAGTAAAAAGAGAATGGAATTGGTTAAAAAATTGTCTGAGAAGTTTTTTATTAATATGTAATAATAATGCTCACGAACAGGTATTTAGTTCTATGCTAATAAAGAAATGTAACGCAGTAGCAAGTGCAAATATTGCAGACGGAAATAATTGAGTGAATTATTATATTGCATAAAAATGTAGTAGTAAAGTAGACGAGGTACATACTTTGTGAGAATATCCAAGCTGCCAGTTTATGTTGAACGATGATCCAGATAAAAGTGTTGTCCTTGTTGTTCCTGTAAAAATAGTTCCTTTTTACTCTACCTTCTTCAGTAATTAAATCGTATTTAGTGAATCACCAGTTTAAATCTCTTGGAAATTATATTTATCAAAGTACAACTGAGGTAGTTAGTAGTTAGGTACACGGAGTGCACTTCTATTTCATTTTCTGATTAATGATATCTTAACTTTAGTTATGATTTATGTTTTTTATCGATGAACTTTAAATTGTAAGATTATAACGTGTAACTCTTTGTATATATAGGGAAACGGTAATTATGTTGTGAATCAAATTAACCCATATCCTACATGAAAAAACTTCAACATAAGTACACACTTGCACCTTCACATGAATCTACATTTTACACAAAAGAAATGCACCGCCTGTACTGTAAAACATATCGGAAATGTAAACAGCTCTAGTACTTAATTGTAATTACTCAGGAACTGTTTCTTTTCCAGTCTGACCTAAACTATTTGCGCTGTACTTTTTAGCGACTTAATTTACTACATGCACTTGAAAGACACTTAAGAAATCACATGCACAATAATTGCGAGGATGTAACTTCCGTGGAAGTTGATGGAAGAAAATATATTAATGTATTACATGCTTTCTTATTATGTGAACACATAAGTTTCTGTATTCAAACATTTTTTTTAAAGCACTATATTAGCATTAATTTTTTTCAATGAACCAACAATCAATGCAAAATAGGTTTTGCTACTTTTTTACTTGCGAATTGTTACTTAATCAAAATAATTTAATAGAAATATCCTAATAAATACTTTTCACTTATAGATATAGCTGCTCCTGCTGAAGAATGCATGCTAACTTGCTAACAGTACAATTCTCACTTAAGCTGCATTTGAAATATTTAAAATGCTAAATAAATGGTGGGATTCTTACTATTGTGTAAATGAATGGAAATTAAATGACAAATTCAAGATAAACATTATTTCATTATATATATGGATTATGGTTAAGTATAAATATGAAAAGCGAACGAGAGTTATACCAACTGTGTGTATTATCAATAACTTTGTAAATTTGATGATAAGTATAATTAATATCTTGAAATCATGAACAAAGTTTAAGACAATATTCTATAGGGATAAAAACGATTACCTTTTGGCATTCCACAAGGAGGTTTTGTCCAAAAACTATTGAGAAAATCCAAATTGAGTTTTCTAGCTTGAGGAAAGGTTAGCGTTACATGAGACTGAACAACATGGTTGTCATTTATTGACAAAAACAAAATCACAGTAACAAAACCACAACACACCCCACTGAATCCTTTAGTCACAAAATCATAATACAAATTCCCCATTGTCAATTAACACAAAACACTTTTCACTTCTTTCAATAACACTCAGCCCTTTTCAAACCCACTTTTCACTATCATTAACTATTTCAGCTTTGAATTTTCAAATTTACGTTAAATTATACATTTTCTTTTTCTTCTCCTTTTACTAAAGATCTAAAAAACCATGAAATCGCAATTTAAATTCGTATATATAGGATCTACAAAAATATGAACTGCTAATTATTGCAAATCAAAACGAAACAATTTCCATCCAGGAGAGGAGAGGAGACTTGATGATTTCTGGTGTTGTGGTTGAAACAAAAGAAATGTGTTACAGGAAATAAAGGATTATTTTATACTCGTCGAGTTGCTGATTGAGTCCAGTCCTCGGGTCAGTTTAGCCATGTCATTTAATAAGAAAAGAAAATTACTACTAAATACTTTATCCATGTAAAAAACTTTGCAAACGTTACACGAGTGCGAGTGTCTTACGAACAACTCAGGACTCACACACTACACTACAAACATAGATATGTACATCAAAACCTGTAATACATAATACAGATACACAACAATATAACAAGTATATAGAGACAAGACAGGTGAACGAAACATTTTTATATTACTAATGAAATCCCATACATGCATATTATCCACACGTAAATTGTATAGCTAATGCATTACTAATGTTATAAAGCTTTGTCTGTGTAATCAAGGACGTATCGAGGGAAATGGCATATAGGGAGCACGTGCAGCCCTAACAAACTGTCTGTACTTAAACGAGATATTTTTGGAATTTTAAACAAAACATAAAAAATTCCTCTCTCGGATAAAATTCTGATAAAATACAAAAATGCCTCCTATAAGCCAAAAATTCCAAAAAGCAGCAAATTTTCGCACTATGTGCGATTTTATTGTATTTCTGTATATTTTAGCGTAAAAGATGGAATTTTTGGCGCATTAGCTAATTATACCAACTTGAACACGTTGTGGTTCAACCCTCCTAAATCAAATTCCGTATACGGCTCTGAACTGTTTTTTCATATAATAAATTCGATTTAAAATAAAATATATCACATACAAAAATTTGTTAGCGTGTGAGATTTTCGTATAGAATCATTAACTTTACGCATTGCATTTCCAGTGTGCCCCCCTGAAAAGAAATCCTAGGTACGCCATTTTGTGTATGGTACTTACAATATGTATTCTAGCTAACTATATATACAAAGCAGCGTGTTTTAAAGGAAAAAATAATTTCCATGCTTAACAGCGATGCTTGCATGGTTGATAGCTGTGAAAAGAAAATAAGTCTGTTGTGTATATTACACTGTAATGTGTTTTATAATAATGGTGATACACACAAATACACTTTCAGAGAGAGAGAGAAGGTAACACTTTTATTAATACAGGATGATTATTTCTTAATGTAGAATTTATTTAGTTACCTATTGTAGTTATAATGATGGATATTTGCTTGGAATATGTAAGAAAGGTATTGCTTGCTTTAGATTTAGATTACCTTACCCTTGATGATGCATAATATGGTGATTCCCCTGTGTAGTAGTGGTAGTAAAGAGTTAATAGTTTTAAGCTCAATAGCAATAATGATGGATGTATTAAAAGAAACCCCACGCATGTTTTTCCTCCAGGGTCATTCCCTCTCCGACTTTATTCACTTTTTATGACTATGATTACCACAGACACATATTTATGTGCAAAATGCAATTTTCTATGTATAGACACATTTTCCTACAAATAATGGTGATACTACTCTATCATTAAACTTATCATAATACGACTTTGTGTGCGCATTTTGCTATCTTGCAAAGGTAAATTGTGTTTTGTCCTCAAGAAAATGCACTGCACTCAAAGGTAAATTATGATAAATTACTTTTCAGTTCTACAATGAGATCTGAGGGCTAAAGCGAATAGTGGAACACACGAAAAAGAAAATAAACTACAAGCTAAATTATACCGTTAGTAAAAAAATGCACGTGTTATTTCTGTATATAGTCGAGAAATACATTCATGCGTAAAATATATTTGCCTACTTTTACTTTCATGTACACAGGGTAATTTATTTAATAATGTTAATATGTCAATCATTTGAATATTTAAATATGGAATTGGCATTACCTCTGCTACGAGCATGCATATGTATTCATGAAATCAACTGGAAACATTCCAATTTACAATTTTTACAAAAAACCAAAAATGCAACGGATTTTTCTATAAAAAGGAGGTAAAGGTTGCCTTATATCTAAATAGCAATCTGTAATCGTATCTTTGGATGCACAGAAGAATGTAACCAACAATTCTACATGGGCAGAGTAGTAATAATAAATAAGATTAGCATGAGAGTGTCCTAGCCCAACGTTACAACTAATGAGGCATTAAATCTAAAAACTTCACTAAGAAAAGACTTAAAGTCTCATATAGTCCTTTTCAAACGAATATACACATATATGTACACTATACCTTATATAAATATTGTAACGCTTTGTTAAATGTTAAATCTAGGACTGATTGTAAATTACATTGCATTTTATTAGTATATATGTATATATCTTATATCTTAACATCAATAGGTTAGTTTTACTACAAGTAGGCATATGTGAACGTAAAATTATAATATGATGCTTCTGTATAAGGCATTAATGTGCAAGTGTGACTATGTTCTTCGTTTTTATCTACAGTCTTCATCAGAAGCGACTTTGTAAGGTCACTCTTATTTTTCTTGTCTAATTCGCAATGCATTTTTATAGTTATATTCTCGTATTTAAATTTTACTATGCCATAATAATGCCAATAGGCATACAATACACAATGTATATAATAATACATGTAATAATAGGTATATAAATGTATTCAGGCTATATAGGTACCTTCTAAAGGTATGTGAGTAATAAAATGTAATGTAAATGCACAGGAATTACCATAAGATAATATTATGTCTCATACTTCCACCTCAAGTTCAATAATTCATGTAAAATTCTTCTGCACGTGTTGCAACACACATGTACCTATATACCTAACTATTATTATTTCGCAGAAATTATAAGTAACACAGAAAGAGATTGTACATATGGCTTATTTATATTGGACTTGTTCGAATGGCAATGGCATGTCTTGTCATGCAACATACATTTTTTGACTTCTTTTCTTGTAGCTATGTTTTAATAGACAGAAAAACTATTGTGATAAATAAAAATGATGATGGTGATTATTATGAGAGTCTCAATAGTGGGATAATAGTGCAAACTCATTTGATTAGACGGCTCTGGCTTACTATAGATAGGTACTTGTGTTTTGTTAATGTGAAGTACTATATAGCTTTAAGTGTGTTTATAATTGGAATTTTGAGGAAGTTACTTTGACAAGATGCTTTTTCCTATATAAATAAGTTGGTGATGAACAGGTAGAGTGGATGTACTCAACTGGACATTTCCTCATCAGGAATCATCCATCATACAAGAGGAAAGCACAAAAAACGTCCTCTAACATTATTACTACACATAATTTCAACCTGTGTGTATATAGATTTGTTACCACAACTTGTATTATGGACTGACACAATATTAATTCAGTTTGCTTATACTGTAGCTTTGGTTTTTTCAACGTGCAGAATTCGCTGGAATTTTACGTTAGGTTACACTACAAAGAAAGAAATCATTTTTTAAGGAATAATATGAAGAGTGAAGGTTAAAGAAATGCCAAGAGGGAAGAATATTTCCTGCATTCGCAAACAAAGTTCGTAGACACGACCATTAATGGATTTAACAAACAATCATTAGTGTATCATGTTTCTTATTACAAGTAATAACACGTGTTATAATAATGCATAATTATATGTTAGGACGATTTTGCCCTGGATATATTGTCGCTGGGTATTATTTTCGCAAAATTAGGCAGGTATTTATCTTTCTCGCGATTTTAATTTAAGTTTTAAACGTTTGTTGTGTACAGATCATTAATTAGGTAAAGGTATTCTTCCTTCTTTAAAGAAGAATGGAAAATATCAAAACGTTTTTTCAGTAAAGCCTCAGTAAAGGAAGTACGAGTTTGCTTAAAAAACTCTTGATTTGCAAATATGTATATATATATATATACCTCCGGAAAGTATTTATATCTCCACTTGCATGTAATTTGTGCAATACTAGTTGGTTTACAGATATTTTACAAAAAAGCGGTTTCTGAGATAATTTTTTAGATGTCCCAACCCTGCGCGTGGGGTAATTAGCTTTGTTTTAAGATAATTGTGAACCTCCAGACCTCAGACTGACGCAAATGTAATTTTTAAGATACCAATGGAAAAGTACAAAGTCTGGAAATGCTATATAATAAAAATAATCGTTGATTTGTGACTTATCTTGTCCTACTGTATGGATTTTGCGTGTATTCTTTTTTACGAGTTAATCAAGCCAGACAGAGACAGCTGATTCTAACAAAGGCTACATACTACATGGGATTTTGTCTTAAGCGAAATTAATTATATTTTCCATGTGTAGAATTCTTGAGGAGATAACAAGCTGAAAATATTCCAGTCCATTTATCACAACTAATTTTTTAGAATTGGATTTACACACACAGTAATGCATGGTTTGTGAAATAAAGTTTCGAGCTATGCAAATAAAAGAAATGAGGCAACTCCACAGGTATACAGTATAGTGTCAGCATATACGTGTTCATAATTATTTATGGCTTTCGGTTACACTGACATGACATAATAAAGCTGTCTTCTTGTTCCACAACTCCCATTATACACTTCAAACACGCTTCAAACACAAAAGAAGAAAAAATAACGTTGTGGGAATCAAATGTCTTCCCAATGGGAAAATATAAGGAAAAGATTTCGAACCACATTTGGCTTTGGGCATTATTTGTTTTTCAGTGAGAGAAAAATAATTGTGAACGTAATGATGTGTACCCAGTGTATCTAAACTCATCACATAGGAATACTATGCACAACATTTACATTCACATATAATAGTAGATACGCATTACTTACTTACACTTAGTATTAAAAGTTGGATTTGATAATAATAAACAATCGTGGAATAAGAATATCGTTATAATTTGACTAGTGTGAACGTAATGATGTTGGTGGTGGGTTAGGTCATGGTGTTCAAGGTTCTTTCAATTTATAATTTCCTGGACTTGCATGCCTAGTAAAGATACTGATGCCGCTGGAAGCAACTTTTTTATTTCATGGAGAGAATTACTATTTAAACGTTTTTTTATTCAGCCTTTCTGGTTTAGCAATTACAGACATGTCTGTATTACAGACTCAAAGTATGTATTACTCAAAGTCTGTATTACAGACTCAAAGTATGTATTACTCAAAGTCTGTATTACAGACAATGAGAAACTGAGGGAATGTTCATTTACTATCGAAATTATCAATTCATCACCGGTGGGAGAGAAATAATTGTAATATTGCTAGCAACATTTTCTGGCAAATTAAAATTATTATTTATTATTTAACTTAAGTTAGTTATGAAGCATTAGGACTTACGAAATGTTTATTAATTATTAGAGAAAACTGTACAAGAAATGTGATGATATTTCAAGGAATTAATTAACAATTACTGTGTAAATTGAATTAATTATACTGATTAAATAATTAATTATTATTACAAGGGCAATTTAAAACTGAATACAGAATTTGGGTAAAGTTTTGGTTTGAATAGTAAGAAAGCTTTATTTTCGCAGAGAAAAACTGCAAAGGACAAAAATATGGAGAATAAATAAATTAGGCAAATTCCTTTTATATTTTCTAATGTCACTTTCTGAGGGTTGGCTTTTTTCACAGATAAATCCTCTTGAAAAGTAACAGGACGAAGTAATTTTGTTTTTGTGAGAATTTGAGTTGTGGTTTTATTGTATGCAGTTTCTTCTAAACTACTATTGGTTATTATAAGTTTGTTTTTATGGTTTTCGTACCATCGATCATAATGTCCGCTTTCAATTAAAGATGAAAATATTCGGTAGAAAATCTTGGCGAAAAAATTTCTTTTGACGTTCCAAAAACTTTGTAAAACTAAAGCGTTGAAATTGTGATTGACATTTACAAAATATTTCCCGGTTTTTGACATCAAAGTTTCTCTGAAAACTAAAGCACGAGTCTCTTCATCAACAATGGCAAATTGGCTGGGAACATTTACACTTCCTATGTCACTGTCGATAATCCCGGTGTTTAAAATTTCTCTTGCGGAATTCGTCGGCCCTTTTGTGAAGTAAAGAGTTCTGAGCAATAATTTTTCGTACAGTTTTTTAGAATCCAAAGGAGCCGAACTGGAAATAAGTTCGGGGAGCACTTTACATTTTAATTCGGATGTCATATCGTTTGCATAATCTTTACTATGCCCTGGCCAATTTTGGCTAACAGTTCCAATAAGAATATCACTGTCCATTAATTCAAGCAGACTTTGCGGGAAGAACGGAGGAGAAATTGTTGTCAAAAACGTAAACAAAGCACCCCGGTAGCCATTGCTTAAAATTGTACACACCATAAGCCAAATCGAAAATAGTGTCATTAACGATCCATTGTTTCCTGTTAATTTGTAAGTCCACGAATGTTTACACTTTTCCAAAAATGCAACAGAAATCCAGAAAAAATTTAAAGAAAAAGTTGACAACGTAAATTTAGATTTTCTATCGACGATTCCAAAGAAGGCAGCGTATAAAATTACAGTGATGAAAGTTAAAAGCCACGATGTCAAGTCTAAAGGTCGTAGAACAGCTGTGAATCCCAAATAATTTGTCTCGCTGGAGAAAATCGCGTAACAGTAAGTTTTCTTTATTGCTCCAATTGGAAGCCATATCAGCCGTTTTTGTAAGAGAGATTTTTTACTGGAAAAATAGTCTCTGTAATAATCCCAAACGGGAATAAATGGGGAGGATTTTGATTTGGGATCAAAAACTGTATAATTTAGTTTTTTTGAAATTGCAGTCACAACGCAGGGAAAGTCTGCTATGGAGTGTTTATTTAGATAAGGAGCACAGTTCAATTCTTTTACAGGAACCAAATAAAGTAAATTGTGAGACACAATGATAGAGTTGAAATTGGAATGCAGATTTTTCCAAAAGGTATTTATTTCTGGGAAACTGTTTCCGGTAGTAGGAACAAGAAATTCGTTTTTTTCAGATTGAGAGTATGGACAATGCAAACAGAACGTGAATAAATTATTAGTTATCTTATTGGTCAGGAATAGAAAATACTTTGATTCTAAATTAAAATTAGACAGTTGGAATTGTAGATTTGAAAATGATTCTTTGTAGTTTTCCTTGTGAGATAGGAATAAAATATGGTTGGGATTATTCCCAATATGCACAAAAGACTCCAGTAGTGCTGAAAGATTTATTTTATTATTGGCTATAAAAATTAATGAAGAATGGCAAGTCAGAAATCGTGTGGAACTGTAAATTTTAAATGGATTTTTGTCGAAATTTTCTTTTTCCAACATTCCTAAGTGTGTTGAGTTCGCCGGAGTAATTATCAATGGAAATTTTGAATTTTCGTCGTTTTTGGTGTTTAAAAATTCAAGTAAACCATTTTCATTGTGTTCCACGATTACATCAATATTTCCGATGACGTGAACAACGCAATTCATCAGAAAATCTTGTAAAACTGAGAACCTAGAGTTTCCTAATGTTATTTTAATTTTCAAAAAGCTAAATACGATTATTTTTGTTAAAATCTTCGCAAACTTCATGTTGTATTTTAAATATGAAATGTGCAACTTGCTAAAATTATATTTGGTGGGTCACAGTCACGAAAAATATTTCACTCTTTATTATCGTGCTGCAGAAACGTTTTTTTCCTGGAAATTCTGTATTTTATATCTAATTTCCTTAATGTCATACAATAATAAATGTAAATATTTTCATAACCCAGATAGATGCAATGACCCAAATAAATGGCGGAATAATAAACATAAAATGCTATCCTCTGATATTTTTTCTGGTTCTTATGAAGGTAATTTTTATTAAAATATTGTATGTGAAGGATTGTGTGAAAGTAGTGTAACGTAAAGTGTAATTGTATAATATCTAAATCTAGTAAAACGAATAAAATAAAAATAAGGGGAAATATGTAAATACTGATTATTACCATTAGCATTGAAATTAAAAACTGAACAAGGTCCTTAGGGGCCGTCCATAAAAGACGTCGCTTAAAAATCGCCTTTTTTGACCCCCCCTCCCCCCTTAATCGCAGA
>JABASD010003653.1:0-18898 GCA_019776165.1 Pogonognathellus flavescens | reverse complement strand
CGGGCAACATGTTGCACCGGGGCGTCCGGGTGGCAAGCTACGCCGCTGACGGAAAGACACAATCAATAAATGAAACTTACTTACTCAGGTAGGCACAGCATAAATAATGTGAATTGTCAATTTTAGTTGTAGTCATGTCTCTCTCTTGTTCAACACAGTCCCCTGTTCCTTCAGAATACTCGTCTAGTCTATTCTAATAAAGTGATGTTGACTTTGTTAAGTTAAACACGGACACAATGATGGCGCCGCGAAGGCGTTTATTCATGTATAATCTGTCATAATCCATAGCGAGTTCAAGTCATTTTGAGTATAGTTAAAAATGCATTGCTTTAGTATGCCTGTTCAGTAGATAACTTTCGTTTTCGTGTGCAATATTATTTTGGAATTTAAATTATAAAATTTTATTAAAATTGCTATAGCAAAAAATAGTACAAATGAGCATGAAAACAATTTTTGCTAACAATGAATATTTAATATTATATTATTACCTCCCAGGGGTCAAGACAAACATAAAATTGGGTATTTTATTCTTTCATGTTCATGCGTTAATATTTGACTTTTGATTAAGATTATGTTTTAACAATTGTTTTTTTAAGTGATGCAACTGGCGAAGGATTGGACACATTCTTCCATTCTTACCTATAATAGTATTCTCTTGGCGACTCATCGATTATCCCGAAAATAATACATATGTACTAAATATATAATTCAATAGTGAATATAGCCTTGCGTTTACATGCTGCTCGTAACTCGATTATTGGAGTCTGGGCGTGTCCAGGACCGGTCAAATAGCAAGGCAAGCCAGGCAGCAGCATGGGGCAGCAAAAATACAACAATACAAGGGCATACATATATTGTAAGCAAATCATGAACACGATTCCCAGATGTATTAGAATTATTTACTTTTCAAATTAGCCACACCATTTGCTTTTCTTCATTGGTTTCATAATCGCAAATATTATCATTTTATTTCATTTGAAACTGGTTTAGTGTTCGGAACTATTTGTTTGGGTCGGAGTTAATTGCAAAAATATTATGTTATCGCTATGATTTAATTTTCAACGACATTTGGCAAACAACTTTAGTTAAAAGTGTACGCTGTAAAATATATTTGTCCAGGATATCATAGTTGTAATATAACAAGAACTTATTTTCATGTGCGAATATCCTTACAGGTTAAGAAGAATCTGTTAGGTATTATGTCGTATTGACTAAAACAGCGCTTGTTTAATAAATTAGCTGCTTGTTTTGTCGACGTCAGGTTGTGTTCTGCTTAAAAAATAGTTGCGAACGGAAAAGTACATAACTCTAAAGAATGACTATTACTACTACAACTTATGTAGAATTTTATATGAATTATTAAATGTTTATATGTAAGCAATACTAGTCTGAAGTTAGAACCGGATATTTCGTCATAGTCAGGCTGTGTTCTGTTTAATAAATGTTTGTAAGCCAAAAAGTGTATAAATCTATATAGGATGAATACCTTCACTAAAACGTATAGTGTATTATACTATATGAAAAATGAAATGTCTAAGCATTCCTCTTTTAACGCAAAATGGATTATTGGGCCGTGGTCGCGTCTTATTTTGCTTAAAAAATGTTTGCAAAGCAAAAAGTCGATATCTATCTTTAGTGCGAATACTCCCACTTTTACTCATAGAGAATTGGGTATGTATTATTCATTGTTTATACAAAAACTAATGCTTAAGTTTAAAGTATTACTAAAATTGATTTAGCGTGGTAAGGTTTTCTGTTGTTTGGCCGTACATTGATCCATTTCACTTTTTGCTTTCTTGAATTTAAAATCAACTGGCGTAAATAGTCAAAGATGTAGGCTGTGTGTGAACAGGGTCCACATATCTGGGGAAACTACGCATTTACCTGACAAATAAAGTATTACGTTTGGTTTTTAACGATCCGGCACATAAAAGATCAGCGCTGCTATAATTATATATGACCGAAAATTTTGAATTTTTCCATAAAAATAGTTCGCTATCTTGAAAAATGAGTCGTATTCAAAAACGAATCATGGGTCATTGATTTCCGAGATATCACAGTATTTTAAATTTTGCACGCATTAAACATAACTCTAATTTGTTGCATGAAAATCTACATTTTTCATTTTAGCAGCCATTTTTTTTTACTTTTTCAAATAACAATAATTAATTGTTAATTGCACAGTTAAAAAATACTTTAGCTTCATGTCAACAGTTCGCATGTTTACTTTATTTACCCAACCTTCAAATGTTGGCAAATTCGGTAAAACTAAAACAATATCGGTGCGTTTACTCGTTGACATATTTATGTCTTTCATGGTTGTGAATTATTTCTGACAAAACAATTTCCTTTAATATTAATTATGTGTCATTAGTCATTAGTCCCTTAACTTATAACCCTATAGAATAAATTTATTGCAGCGCATGGCTTTATGTGACCCCATTTATTGAATTGGATATGGGCTTTAAAATTGTAGTTACGCCAATGCTTCTGAATAGCTTTGCCAAAACTACATTTTGCTTGAGTACTTCTTAGTCACTTAGCTCAGACACAATGGTAACTAATACTTCTCTTCGCATATTTTCTTGGATTGTTCGTTGGGGCAATATCTGCGGTGGGATCCCCTTCAAGTGGAACGGGGATACTAAATCTGGAGAATTCGTTCTACCTGAAACTTCAAAATGGGGGCGGGTAAAATGGTGGCTTTATGTGGTCGACCTTCAGGTTTTTTTGGCTTACTTAATTGGAAGAGCCATTCACAATACAATGTATGGGGATGTAATCTCAGCTTGCAAAACGTATGTTTACGTTTCATCTGTAAGTTTAATAGTTATAGTGGCCCATACATGTATTTCAAAAAGGGATGAATTTCTATTTCTGATCAACGGCAGTATACACACTTTGACCAATTGGAGAAGTAAGTACATTATCTATTGACGAATTGGTACATATTGCAATTACTTATTTAAACTGTAGAAATGTGTTAATTCAATTATCTGTAAAATTTCCTTCATATAGAAATATACTTCAAGGCAGAATATAAGGATGGGGTTGGACTCCTGGAAGGTGCTTTGATGCTGGGTCTTATCGGAACCATCGGATTTTCAGTCGCTGGAAGCTTGGGAACTTTCATAGTGCCAAATGATCATTTATTTATAACTTCCCTGTTGAAGAAAGAGGATCAAAAATTTCTCAATATGTTGCCATTGCAGTTGATTTTCGGTTGTTATTGTTTCGCCTGCTTCAACACATTAATTTTTCCATTAACCTTCGGAGCCATCATCTGCTACAATTTACAACTGTTTCTCAATGAAATGTGGTAAGTATGAACATTCATTTCGTTAATTTAACTTCATTTTACATTCGTTTGACAAAAACTTTAATCAAGGACGTACCGATGTAAAAGGGGGGGCACCCCCCAAATTGCAAATTTTATGAAAAACATAAAAAATGTCTAAAAAATAGGAAAAAATCGCCAAAATTTTGACGCGCGAAAATTGTGTATTATTGCCATATTTTTCGTCTAAATTCGCTATAATTTTTCGCATGAGACTTTTTTGCATTAAATTTTCTGTGTGCCCCTACCAAATAGAAATCCAGGGTACGCCCTTGCATGTCTTTATTTATTATAGTTATTTGTTTTATATTTATTTACTGATCTTTAATAAATAAGTTTCGGTTGATCATTATGCTGTATAGATAAAAAAAGTTAAATATTATAATTTGATTGTATAATTAACAACCTGTCCTAAACGCTTTGTTACGTGTTTCAGTATTGGAAAACTCTACTACAAATCCTCCGACGAAATGAGGGAATTGGAATCTCTCTTAGTGGCGAAAAATGCATTATCTATTTTTGTAAAAGAGGTAAATGCAATATTTTCCACCCTGATCGCACTATCACAAAACCTGTGCAAAAGAATTGCATACACTGGAAACTTTCTACTAATAACTCAAAGCGAAAATTTAGATGCATTAATCACGTTAATTATCGTTGGCATCTCTATGGCTGCAGTCATTATATGGCTAATTTTACTTTCGATGTGTGCACTCGTAAATGAATCTTCTGTAGATTGCCTGAAGTCGTGGAAATATTCTGCGGCACCCCAACTCAACCGTGAGGAAAAGAAAATCCTTTCAAAAGTTAGAAAGGCATCCTTGCCTTTCAAAATCAGAATAGGCAACTATTCGCACATATACAAAGGAAAAATTGGGAGGTTCATCTTATCACTGAGTACAGGAACCGCGGAAGCGGTGTTTACTTTTGGTCAGATGTAAAATTCATAAAAACTAATTAGTAAGCGAAAGCGTACCCACGATTTCTGTTTGGAGGCAGTTTGAAGAAATTTCATTTAGGTCACCACCGCCAAAATATCTAAAAATTAAATTGTACTAAAATAACGTCGCTTAATATATTCCGTAATAATCGTAACTAGACATTTTCTAGACATATACCTACAGGTACTTTACGAACACAAGCCGTTTTAGCTTAGAATGTTTCAATCAGCTTATGAATTTGAACTTACTTAGTGTTGGTATTATTCTTGTTTATTGTACCTAGTAAAATAAAAAGTACACTATTTTATTCCTTACAAGAGAATACCATTACTACTAATAAAAGAATTGGACAGTTATTGTTTTGACTTTTCTAAAACAATAGTAATTCAATTGCAGAGCAAAATTATACTTGGTTGACCGGTTTGCAAACAAATATATATCTGCAGGATGAATCGTGCATGACGGAGGGTTCTGCTGTCATTTGCTAATGTTTGTCAATAACAAAACCGCACTTCTCATGCAGAAAAAACACCTACCCAAAACTACCCTGGATAAACTTATAAACTTCAAACTAGCTGCGACCTATGTGCTTCGTTCTACTTTGTGTAAACACGGATAACTAAATTAGGCGGCGTAGACGGACCTAAAAACAGAAAAATATATAAAAATTTCAAGCATTTTAAATTACATGTATTATTTATTTATTTTAAAGCAGTCAACACTATTTATTACTTAACATCATAATCGTATTTTGATCACATAATATTAATATTAACAAACATCACAGGAAGAAGTACCGCATCTTTCTGTCTAACTGTGTATAACACCGTACTGGCAACTAATTTAGACCGAAAAGTGGTAATTTTTATTGATTTTTCAACTACAATATTCCGTTTACACAAATTAGTAACAACAAGTTTATGAACCAGTACTTTTGGAAATACAAGTATACACTGCACCCACAAGAATAATTATATAATAATAATAATATAATATAACAATAATATTATATAACAATATTAATTATATAACAATAATATAATATAACAATGTTAATTATATAACAATAATATAATATAACAATGTTAATTATATAACAATAATATAATATAACAATGTTAATTATATAACAATAATATAATATAACAATGTTAATTATATAACAATAATATAATATAACAATGTTNATATAACAATAATATAATATAACAATGTTAATTATATAACAATAATATAATATAACAATGTTAATTAAATATATATATATATATATATATATATATATATAAATATTTAATCCACACTTATAAATTCGTATCTTGCAAGTTTTAAATTTTCATATTTTCAATATTTCATATTTCATACTTCAATTTAGTATTTAAATAAAAATTATTCAATAAAGTACATCAAAAACACTGTCAAAAATAGTCGGTCCATTTTCTCATCCATTAACGATTCTTTAGTCTACCTAAATATGAACACATCTCAAATAAAGAAAATATTTACATTTTAATAAATGTTACTAATGTTCATATGTTTCACACTAAATCATTTATTACTACTATTGTAATATTATACTCAAAATAAATGACTGTCTTATCTGTTATAATGTATTACTAGCTTGTAATGCAACTTCTGTAACACAATCTAATGAAATTCGGTCCCAGATACAGCAGTATAATATTAGAGACCCCTCGAAATTAACTTATTTATCCCATGTAACACAGGTAAGCATCTTTAAAAATATTTCCGAAATCGTGTCATTTTAACCCATATGATGTCCAAAGTCAACTCGAATTGCAGATACCTGAAATTCCCCCACGACTATTGCAGACAAAACTAGTATTTGATAAACCAATTTTATTGGAGCATGTAAATTAGCTAAAGCAACCATCTAAGATTCAGCGCTCTACACAAATTTGGTTGAAAAAAAATAATTATTTGAAATAGATAAATTGATGTCCGCTGGAAGAAAAGTAATTCCAACAATCACGTATCACATTGCTATTTTATATGAATGATTAATATGTATTTGATAAGAAAGCACGCTCATAATTTAGTTTTGTTTGTTTGCATAGCCGGTGTTGACTATTTTGTCTTTTATGTTTGTTGGATATATATTTCCGTTTAGTGTAATACTAATTATGCCATTAATAATCAAATATTTGTTCAATAATATATTCAACATATATTGCCACGTTTTTTATTATGTGCAGTATGTAAACAGCTTGTCTATTATATAAATGTGTCACAACATTGAATAGCATTAAATAACTGTTCAATATTGTTATATAAATATTAACATTGTTAAATAAGTGAGTAAATTTATTAAATAAGAATTTAATAATTAAAAAATGTATATCGCGGAAAAGTACGCTAGTAAATAATGAACTTTATATATTACAACATAGGCAGAGATAACCCGTGCGGGCCTATAGCATAATCTTACACATTATGTAAATGTTGCGAATAGAAATAAATTTTGCTTGCTATGTTTAAACACTAAAAATGATCATAACATGTGAGTAATATGTTATTACCTGGAAATGAATGTGAGTTTTGGAATGTGTTACTGTAAGGTTCTCTTCATAACTAGGTCATGTGAAACAAATCGGTGTAAAGTTAAAGCAATCTTTAAATGTATATATCGAAGAAACAATTTGCTTTTCAAATTGACCGGTTTATTAACCGATTAATCTAATAATTAAGTTAAAAACGAACTCATTTCAGGCATTTGAATAAATTATTTCGAGCAACAACTTTATACTTTTATCTATTTACTAAAAAGAATAAAAAAGCATGATTCTACTGCGGTAAAAGAATCCCAATGTAAGACACTAAATTCGGTCTCCGCTTTATTGCTGCCAAATTATTTCCAGCAACAACATTATATTTTTAGCTATTTACTAAAACGAGTAAAAAAAGGATTCTACTGCGGTAAGAGAATCCCTATGTAAGACACTAAATTCAGTCTCCGCTTTATGGCTGCCAAATTATTCTCGAGCAACAACTTTATATTTTTAGCTATTTACTAAAAGAAGTAGAAAATTTCTTCCAAAGATTTTTAGGCCTCATCCTTACACGGCCCTTGCTGCTGAGTATCATCGCTTATGTATTATCGCCTAGGTACTTTACAAACAAAGGGGAAATAGAAAAAAACGTTGATTTCGTTTTCATGAAATTGTTGTCACAAAATTTTGTTTGGAATATAAGTGATTTTACAGGCAATTAGAGAAACAGCATAATGGATATATAGGGTTTACCCGTCACAGTATGACATTACAGAAACAAATGGTCGAATTACTTCAGCTTGATTCGCTTAGTATAATAATATCGTGGTAGATAATATCGGTCTTACTTTTATTTCTTGTATGACTGTCAATGAAAGTTTGTCTTTCTATAGCTACATTAGTCCTTATGATAAAATCACGTGGTTGATAATGCTAGTGTGTCTCTCAGCATGTTTGCTGTGCATTTCGCTCTTGTTGGCAATTGTCAAACTGGACTATGCTGTTCAGCGCATGGTATTTTATGGTTGGGACAGGTGTTGCATTTCAGGATTACTATTAGGTGGTATAGTTTTGACAAATGGATATAAATGTGTTTTCAGCATTTAGTACGGAGTGGTTAATGCTTTACTGGATTAAACAGTTTGAGGAATTGAAAAAAGTGGGAACGCCTAATCCTAAGGTTTCCAGATTTAGAAATACCTATTGTTCTGCCTGCTCATTTTTTAGCCACGGTTATTTATACCTTGTAAACTCCACACACGCCATCCAGGATCTAAAATATAATACATCAACAGAGTATTTAATTCTCCAAAAAATAACTACTCCGTATGACTTCCCACATACAACACCACAGTCGGAGGTGGCGAAATGTAAAAATGCAGTTTATGCGGACACAAGTGAAAACATCAACTCATTTTACCGTTTCGATGGTTGGGAAAATGACACCATCATACCTTCCAAACCGTTTTACCAAATTGAGACAAACGAAAGGCTAAAACCGACCACTACTGATGTCCTCATGAGCAGAAATCTTTTTACGAAGATTTTCATAAAAGACTTGGTTTAATTGTTCAAGGAGGATTTTATAAACTTTTGAAAACTCATGAGGATTTATTGATAGAATGTTTTTGATTTAGAAATGTATATCAAGAAAGAATATAAGGAAAGCATTTGATTCATTGAAGTCCTTTTGATGACGTGTCTCGTGGTCCCCATCACAGCTTCTGTGGTTGGAAGCTCCCGAATATTCATACTGCCAGCGGATCATTTATTTATGACATCAATGCTGAAGAAAGAGCAACAAAAATTCCCAACCATGTTGCCATTGCAACTGATTTTTGTTTGTTACTGTTTCGCTTGCTTTAGTACAATTTCTTTCACAATGACCATTGTCTGCATTGTCTGTTTCAATGTACAACTGTTTCTCAATGAAATGTGATAATTATGAACACTTATTTAAAATGCTCTCTGATTATGTTTTTTATTTATAAAAAAATTATTTTGGTTTTTTTAGATGACAATTTCAGTTGAAATATAAGCAAGCTTCAAAAATGAAATTTGGACAAAGACAGATTATATGTCTAATTGTGAGTTAAGTTGTTGAATATAAATATATGATTAAATTCAAGATATAGTAATATATATCTATTCATTATTAAACTTCTTTTTACGAAACGGACACTTTAATAAGTGTCGAAGGGCATATTTAGAGCAATTGATGCGGCGATGTGAGACACATTTATGTCATTTTGGGGTGCTTGTACTGGGAGACAAAATTTTGGTTAGTTGTGGGGCATTGTAACACGTTTAGGTATCCTAAGATTGACGGAATTTCTTTGCCTACATTATTTGCTTTCTGTGAATTAATGCGGAATTTTTGCGGACAATGGACAGTGGACAAGCGGACGGATAGACAGACAGACAAACTGTCATAAATAGATTCAAATAAAGTACTATCAATGGGTTTAATTAATTCTCAAAAAAGTACGCAAAGTGATGAGAATTGAGACGCCTCTCTAATTAATTAGAGAGGGAGAGGCGGCTCGATTATCATCACTTTGCATACTTTTTTGTTAATTAATTGAATAACTGTAAATTTCAGCTTTGGGAAACTCAAATACAAATCATGTAACGAAATGAGGAATTTGAAACCACTCCTGCTGGTGAAAAACGTATTAGCCATTATTGTACAAGAAATGAATGAAATATTTTCCACTCCAATATTACTGGCTCGAAACCTATGCAAAAGAATTGCATATATTAGTATTGGGAACTTCATACTAATAACTCAAAGCCAAAATTTGGATACACTAACCACGGTATTCATCCTTCTCATTTCTCTGGCTGCAATCATTTTATGGTTCATTGCTCTGGAGGTAACTGCGCTCGTCTATGAAAATTCTGTTGATTGCTTGGAGTGGTGGAGGCTTTTTGAAGGGCCCAAATTTAAATTGCAGGAAAAGAAAATATTTGCAATGGTAAAAAAAGCATCGTTGCCTTTCAAAATCAGAATAGGCAACTATTCGTACGTATGGAAGAGAAAAGTTGGAAGATTTATTTATTCTCTGAGTACAGGAACCGCGGAAGCGGTGCTTACATTTGGAGACATGTAAAAATAAGCCACGACAATTCCCTGTAGAGACACATGTCATAAAGTAGCTTACACCGTTTGATTGATATGCATATACCGTAGTGGCGTTTTTAAACCCCTAAGAGGCTTATCTTTTCTTGAATTTATTTGTGCAGAAAATGCCGTAATAAACCTTTAGTGGGGAATTTTAATGTCCATAGTCCACGGGATTATATCTTCAATTTAGGGAATATTTTTATTTGGTCAGCAAAACATAAAAAGTTGGAAATTTTTAAAAAATGATTGAAATTATGTTTATTTATATGAATTCGTGCAATTACATTTTAAGATGGGGGATTATTTTGTTCGCAGGGGTTTATGGTTTCGAGAAGGTAAATCGAAACGAGGACCTCAATAAACCCCACCTTGGGGTTTAATTTGGCTCCTAATTAATAGCCATTAGATAAAAGGAATGTGCCATTTGCATAATGATTTTTTGTACCTATATTTTTGAAACTACACATGCAAACACATAATAGGCTTGGATGTTAAAAACAATTGCTACATGTTTCCAGAGAATGTCAAGCTTATCAAACTATGGCTGAACGAAAACGTGGAAGACCTAATAGCAAAATTCAAGCCCTTATATATTAGTGATATTAAATTTTTTGTATTTATTGATTATGGATTTTGACTTAGTTATTATTTGACTCTAATTATTTTATGACAATTGTAATTTTATTATATCACCCATTAATGGTTATTCCTCGTCACTTTGAATGGTAATTAATACAATGTTACTGGCTATTCCTTTGAGTAAAACTTAATGGGGATTTCTTGTTTTTTAAGGGCAACTTATTTTTGCTAATTATTCCTTTTCCATTCATTAAGTCAAAAATATTGTTTTATTTTTAATGTGCGTTCATTTAATCTAAGGGATGATTAAAAATAAGTCGTTTAATTTGTCCTTGGCGGTTTAAAAGCGCAACTAGATAGTTTGAAGTTAAATAAAATTGGGTTCTGAAAAAACCTATAATAATAACATACAATATATTGGCGAAAGATGGAACTCTAAGATTACAATACAATCATCTTGAGAATCACGAGACAGTTGCCTGTGTGGCACTCAAAAAGAATGTAATTAGGCTTATTTTGATGTGAGTATTTGTAATAATGTGTTTAGTGTTTTCGATAGTTAAGCGACAAACATGCTTCAAAATGCCGACGTAAAATGTTGTGAACGACATAGACTTCGTTAGACATATAGTTTACAATTTACACCATGGAACGACATGCAACAACTTTAGTAATCATTCTATGTAAAGGCTATTCCGTCAAAAAAAGTTTTGCTCAAATGACACCATGTTTCACAAACAATTCTCAAATGAATATGATTAGTGTCGCAAAGAATAAACCACTGTAGCAGTTTTATTGTGAATCGTCGCCAATTTTAGAAAAATTATTTTGTTGTTTTACTATATACTTGCGAATTTGGGCGAATACTCTTTCTTGAAGTATTTAATGAAAACACAAATTAGATAAATTTTCCTTAAAATAAAAAGTATCAAAATAAAATTCCATAATTTGTTCGTCAAAGTACAAATAGTTCTAAATGCATTTCAAAATTCAATATACTATGAACCGGTACGGAAATCAATAAGTTGTCACACTTGAATGAAACTTGCACAACTGATGACATTAAGGGAAGAAATGCGTGAGAAAATGCCTGAAAAAATTACCACAAGAGACCCATGTGGTTGCGATGATTATTCCCCAAGCATTGCCCGCATATGGAAATCTCTCTGTGTAGCGTTTGAAATTTGAAACACAATATGTTCTTTAATTATTTTATTTTGAAAATAGTTTACAACGTGCATTAAAAGTGCAGTGATTTATTGATAACAAATATTTAGCAAGCAATACTATACAATTTCACAAAATTTTCATTTAAAATCTAAATGTTTTTCATAAGTTGGATATGTTCTTGTTATCACTTAATGTTATTACATACAATTCAATGTTAATAAAATAACAGTTCAACAACAAATTAAGAATCATTTCGAATTCAGGGATAATAAATGCGTACGGAAAAAAAAGTTGCGTATTTGCTAGAGGAAAAATTGATTTGACTTTTTTCAACCCAACCCAATTTCGACCCATAAACACTCCAACCCAACCCAACCCAAAACCCAATGCTAGCGTTGTAATGCCAACCCAACCCAACCCGAAGCAAAACTCCAACCCAAACCAAGGTGTGGTTTGATTCCTAAATGTCACTACTCCACCAAACATTGAATAATATATATTGAAAATGCTGTAAAACGTTTTCAGTTGGTAATATGGTAATGCAGGTGCTTTAATTGTTAGAAACCATAAAAGCACTTGCATTACCTACTGTCGAGGGTCCAGTCGACCCATTCGAACCCAATGTTTCTCAACCCAACCCATTTTGATTGACCTTCAAGAAAACCGGAACCCAACCCAACCCAAAACGAATTGGGTTGACCCAATTTTTGGGTTTTGGGTTGGGTTTGCTCCTCTAGTATTTGCATGTCGAATGTTTTACTAAAATTTGTTTGGTTTATAATGATAAACTCATTTACACCTTTTCGGAAACATGTAATGTGTTACGAAAGTACAAGTAACATAAGGTCACGCGATTTCAAAAATTTTTTTGCATGAACTCGTCTTTCTTTCGTATGATTAGGCTGCACAAGGTAATAATCATACATTTTTGGAGACATTAAAAATAAGTTAACTGTTGACGAAAGAAATGGCTTTTACAAGTACCATCTAAGATTGTAAATTCCAATAGCAATTTCAATTAGTATTGCCACAACCGCAACGATAGTACCACATATTAATATATAGAAAATCGTTTCGATGTTTGAATTAAATAAACCTAAAGGCCTGGGTTCATTATTAATGCAATGCTTGCACATCGTAAAATTAAGTTTTTGAGAAAAATATTCCCATTCATAATAAATTCCGGATTGTAGAACGATATACAGACGATGCTTATAATAGTTTTGCAGTAGTTGACCACCTTTCCCATAATAGAAACAAACGCTATACGTTAATCGCGCAATGTTTTCATTTGAGTTTCCGAAATACAATTTTCGCTTCGGAATTATTGGTTCTCCGTTTATATTCCATTCCGAATCATTTAAAAATCTGTGTAACTGGCTACCCCCGTCCAAATAAACGGAATTGCCACACTCTGAAATCCATTGTTGTGGTGTCTTATAAGGAAAATCTGGATAATAATCGTGATGAATAAGTCTTTGCTGATACGAAGTTTTATTTATACGTATCGTTACTGAGAGTTGTTTAGTTAATATGTTATTACCGAAATAGAAAACATTATGCCACCTTTTACATATATTTTTATTGCAATTTTGAAAAGCTTTTCTTATCGTAGTACCGGTTTCATTAGGTAGTTTGGCTATAAACATATTACATGAAGTACAATTTACCATATAATGAAGAAAGAAATCATCTTCATTTCCTGCGTGATTCATGTGACAGTATTAAAATGACAGTGCACTCGCAGTTATATTTTCTGCAGAATTTCCTATATCTTTCAGTGCGCTGAATGTCTTTATGTTATATTCGACTACATCTTTAAGAGATGTGGGTTTTAAAAATTGTTTCTCATTAGTTAAATCGACTATAACTATTCCTTTGTATCCGTTTGTTAAAATAATACCCATCATTAAAAATGTGCCTGTAATGAGTCTTAGGCAAAGTTGTTTACTCAGATGTTTCGGTAAGGAATAACTTATTTCCAAAGGGTATGCGTACAAAATTAAAACAAAAGGGACATTTTGAGTCCGTTTTTGGATAAAAAGTGCGATGTGCAAACTGATTGTTACGACAATAAATGTAATAATAATGAGGTGAGTCCACAAGTAAAATTGATATGGTTGTACATATGTTTGGAATGAGGTATGGTCGCCATTCAAAGATGTGCATGAAATAAAATTGATGGACTCTGTAGACACGGGAACTATTACAGTTTGTACATCATGTATGGATGATGGCTTTGAGAATGTGTTGATCTGCCCGAAAATTACATATACCCTTTTATAGCCATAATCTTTATCACCGTGTCTTCGGAAGTAAAGCATATACGCTTCAAACTCGCTACATAAAATCGTGGATGATATATTAATGACGGAATGAAATATTATCGACATTGTTATTAAATGTTTTGCAGAAGAATGTCGTTGCCGAGGTTGATTTCGAAATGTCATAAAATGGTCGAGACAATTACCAGCGGAACTTGTCGGCTCAATTTCTGCATCACTTTTAATAACTTTTTGTAAAGCCAATTTGGTCAAATGTGTTGTATGCCACGATTCCTTGTTTAATAGTTTTTCTTTTCTAAATTGAAAACAAGTAATGAAACTGTTGCTGCAAAAATCTTCCGATCCCATGGAAATGTCGAACCGAACAAGGAAAAAGACAAAATGATGCTCGGAATTTTCAATGTTGATAAAATGAAATAATTGAAGCGCATTTAAGAAATCTGCTTTAATGTTGAAGTAAGAAGAAATGTGGCTATTCAAATATTTCAAAAATTGTCTCAACGTGTAACGAATTTCTGTGTTTTTTTCATTTTCTAATATAATGTGAACTGTGGTGTACTGTGCATGGTTGTAATACAAATGTTCGGTTATCATATTCTCTACCAGTACAGTGGGTGCCTGTTGGCTCTCATTAATTGGCAGATTCAAACTATTGACAATGAATGATGTGAAAAATAATTCTACTCGACGTTGCGGATTGATATTTACCAAAATGTGGCTGACACAAGTAAAACGGGAATATAATCGTGGCGATTAAAGTCGTCTGTTCAAAATCCGTTCACGAAAAATGCATTTCTCAGGTTGCACGAAATATAATTTGGGTGGATCATCCTTTGGAGTGTGCAAGTAGAGATTAAAATTTGCAAACTGAATTTCAGAGCAATTAAACGTTTTGTGGAAATAACTTTCCAGATTGTCCATACGTGTGAAGGTAAAAGGAAATTTCGCCTTTTGTATAAAATTTAGTTTTGGTGATTCCTGAATGACTCCACTCGAAGATACACTTTTGTAAAATATAAAATTCAAATGGCACCCTTTTTCTAATTCTGCTAGTTTTGCGAGTATACAACCGTGTATGTTGGTTTTTGCGAAAGTTGTTAAAAATATCAATTTGAGAAAAGCAAAGAATATATTCGACATTGTCAAATTATAGCTAACCCACAATGATAACTTTAGCACATTCTATTTATAAACGCTTACACTTGTTTTCAATAATTTGGTGGCACATTAAATAATGAGCCCATTTGGGGTTTAAAATTGTTTATTTAAGTTTTGTTTATAGAATAGTGTTATCATCTGACAACTTATGTTTTGATTTTGATAAATAATAAAAATGTCTGTGACAAATCTTCTAAAAAGCCGAACTTAGTTTCATGTTTCAAAATTTATTGTCAATCAAAATTAAAAACTGGTTCTGAAAAAATGTATCTTCTTCTGTTTTTAAAGTGTAATAACAGCTGTATTAAAGTTATCACAAAATGCAGGCTTAAACTTATTTATTTTCTTAAATCTAAAAAATCGATTCGGACCAGCTTACTTTTATGCTAGCAAAGATGCCGGCGGAATATGAATAGCCTCAAAATACAGACGTACAACGTACATATGTGTACATCAAGGATCATACAACAACATGCAATTTTATAATTTATCGATAACTTTGAGCTTATTGTTTTCATTATAAAGTAAAAACAGTGCACCTAGCTAATTAAGTTGCAATGTGTGATACTGTAACAACATAACAACATTTTTCTTTAGTATCTTCCCCAAACAATGATCAACAAGTAACATTACTGAATTTGAAACTTATAAATGGTAGGAAATTAAAACTATGACAGAGGGATATGAAAACTAATTAGAGTTAAAATATTTAAATATTGTAAAATACTGTCGCAAATAATGTAACATAGTTATCAAGTGCTCGCATCGGTTGATTGTAATTGTTTAACTTGTTCCAACAGCATAGGGAATATTAGCATAGCATAGTCATCTGTCCGCAAACAAGACTCTCAAGAGTCGGGTTTCAGTAGTGTACTGAAAATTAGTCTTTATGCTTTAAGCGGTGATGTGTCATTTTCCATAATACAATAGCACATCATCTTACTAAAACATATATACGTACATGCTGTTCGTTTTTATATCGTAAATAGCTAGAACTATAGCGCTGTACAGATGTCATATTTCCTTACCTGCGAAAACAAACAAACTTCTTTAAGATGGTCAATTGGTTACAAGTGTGAATTATGTTTAAGCAGCCGGGGTATACATATGCTGTAAGCATATTATCATGACCCCGATTCTCACACATTAAAATTATTTACAGTTTTAAAGTATTCAAACCGTTTTTTTCTCAGTTTTTTCATAATCGCAAATATTTACTGCATTTCATTAAAATTTATTAAAAACATTTATTATTATCTATCATTAATTAAATTGGTTCAGTTTTTGTTTAGTTTGGGTTACAGTATAATGCAAATGAAATGACATTTTGACATTTTAATGACACTTTATCGACACTGACAGTTTTTTTTTACAAATGACATTTTATCGTTATGATTTAATTTCCGAAAGACATCTTGGGAAAGACTTGGGTTAAAAGTTCAAGTTATAAGACATATTTGTCAAGGGTGTCTAGTTGCAATATACCAAGTATATATTTTCTTATGGGGGTATCATTAGTTACAAGTGAGGAAGAATTTGGTAGGTATTAGGTCGTATTGACTAAAACAGCGCTTGTGTAATAAATTAGTAGATTTTTTTGCCGAAGTAAGATTGTGTTCTGCTTAAAAAATACTTGCGAGCAAAAAAGTTCATATTTCTATTAGATAAATATTACTACTACAACAAATGCTCATTTTGATATGAATTATTAAATGGGAACCAAGTAATCTATCCTTAAAACAAAGGAATCCAACATCGACAAAATTCCTTCATTAAAAGAAAGGAAATCTGCGACACGACATTGGACCTTAAAACAAAGGAATCTCACGTCAGATTACGGGTGGCATTAAAATAAAGTAATGTAGCGGCAGTAAATGTAAAACTGCATTAAATAAGAAAAATTGAATGCAGCATTCATGCAATTGTACAGTAGTTTACAAAAGCATAAATTTGTTTAATCTTGCAAGATAAAGCCACATAGGCAGGTAGGTTATTAATATATTGTGTTAATTATTACTGATAATATATTCTGTACACAGTCATTTCCAACATTCGGAATAATTTGGTCAATTTAACTTACAAGAACCTAAGAACCATGGACCCGGAAACTGAGCGTGGTAAATAGTAAGTATACTTTTATTGCAAAGTCACAGCAAAGTACCCACTTCTAATCAAGCTTCATTTCGTAAAAAGTACAGCACACTTATGGAAAAAAAATTGTGAACCAGTCACGAAGAAATTAGTGGTCTAAGTGATGAAGTTAAAGAAGAAATTATAAGTTTTTAATGCAGGCTTGAATAAACCGAATCAAATTTTAAACGCACTGCAAGTAAAGGGTTTACTTTCGAAAGCAAAATACACACCATATATCATATACCTAAACGAAATTCGAGAGTTCTGTGAAAAGAATACTGCACCTGAAACTTTATACTCATTTTTCATCGTTAATTATTCTAATACGTCAATAATTTCTAATTATGAATGATTTAATTTAATGTTTTAATATTATCTCATCATAATGTGTTTGTTTGACTTTTAATGAAAATTATCTTTATTTTAATGATAAATTCCTTTACTGACTTGACGCAGGTTTCCTTTTCAATGATTTGTAAAATGACTTTTTTTCGCTGAGTAAAATTTACCCTTATTTAATGAAAGATTCCTTTGTTTTATATACATTTTAAATATATTCCTTATTAAATGTTCTGATTAATATACGCTTGTAAACCAAAAAGTGTATATAACCCTACATAGGATGAATACCTTCAATAGAACGTATGCTGTACTATTTTATATGAAAATGAAATCATTATTTGCCTTGGCCATGGTCGCGAGTTGTTTTGCTTAATAAATATTTGCCAATCAAAAAGTCGATATCTATTTGCAGTACGAATACTCCAAGTTATATAGAATAAAGTATGTCTTATTCATCGTTTATACAAAAGCTAATGCTAAAGGTTACTGCTTTTACTACTTTAACACAATTGTTTAAGTGTGGTAAGATATTCTGTTATGTTTGGCAGTAACATTGATCCATTCTCCTTTTTCCTTTCCTGAATTTAGAATAAACTGGTGTAAATAGTCATAAGCTGGTCCCATTAGCTGGGGAAACCACGCATTCAACTGATAAAGAAGGATTACATTGGGTTTTTAACGATGTAGTGCATAAAAGATTATTCTACTTTTTTTATTACTCATTACTATTCTAATTGAATATTACCAAAAAAATTGCATTTTTTCAAAATAACAGTTCGCTATCTTGAAAAATCATTGATGTGATTTGTATTAAAACACGAATTTCACACAATCCTAACGCATTGATTTCCGAGATACATAAATATTTTGCAGTCGCAGTTAATGTTGTACGCATAATAACAAAATTGCACCACAGTATTTTAACAATGCACAAATAATATAAAACTAACATCAAGCAGTCTTACGGGACCTCACGAGGTATTGTTAAAATAGAATTTAATAAAATATTGTCCTAGTTACATCGATATTAACTGAGAATAAAGAAATTAAATTATTGGTTCAAATCTGAGAATATAAACTAAAAGAAGCCGATTTGGTTCAAATCTGAGTATATAAACTAAAAGAAACCGATTTGGTTCAAATCTGAGTACATAAACTAAAAGAAATCGATTTGGTTCAAATCTGAGTATATAAACTTAAAAAAAACGATTTGGTTCAAATCTGAGTATATAAACTAAAAAAACCGATTTGGTTCAAATCTGAGTATATAAAATAAAAGAAACCGATTTGGTTCAAATCTGAGTATATAAACTAAA
>JABASD010003652.1:0-18899 GCA_019776165.1 Pogonognathellus flavescens | reverse complement strand
CTAGTATTATGCTGTATAATTTTTGTGCACGGACGACAGACGGACAGACGGACAGACGGACGGACAGACAGACGGACATCATACCCGTTCCTATAAAGTAGCTCAAGTCGCTACTTAATAAGTAACCGAAGTTATTACATTTATTGGGCTTTCCGCTCAGAATACATAAAAAGTATTCTCATATTATTTCTTCAGTCAATCAAGAGCACACAGATGTTTGTAGTAGGCAAACATATTTAATTAATTATCTCAGCTTAGCTACATACAACCTTATAAAGCCCATTAAAGTGGAATCACAACACGTCTTGAATAATGTTTGTTAGCTTGAAATGCTTTTTAAAGGCTCTTTTGTAGTATACGTGCATGATTCATGGTCAAATAGTGGAAATGAACGAAGTAATATTAATCACGTCTTTCATCCTACCTTCCACCTATCTACGAAAAGTATTTTAGCTAAATTAAAGTGAAGTATTATTTTTTAAAGCTCCATGCGCTGATAAGTTCTGGTTGCAATCATTTTTACATTAAAGCTGGATTAGATTTAGATGTCCACACATAATTCATTCACAATATTGCTTTAAAAGTCTGCTGTGTAAGAAAGAGACATAAATTCTGAGGTAAATGATTACGATTATTATCACATGAACTTGCTTAAATTCATTTTCCTTGTTATTTCACAAAATATCAATTAAACTAAAGTTTTATACCTAAATTAAAGCACAATAATCACTTACACTGCTCCAATGCACACAGTTGAAAGTATGCAGTGAATTGTTAAAGCATTTCTAAATATTTGTAACGAAGACACAAAAAGTCATTCTTGGTAACTTCGACAGGGAAATCTGTATCCTCCATTTCTCTAATTACCACGTGCATTATCAGTGTGGCAGTATCACTATTTGCAGTAGCACCACAATTAATAAGCTACTTACAACAGGCATATTTCATAATTCTCCCTTATTCCATACTAGGAGCTTCGTATGTGTGTAGTATCTGTAAGTAGTGTGTAGAAATAAAATGCAATCATAATTACAGTTCCATCGATATGTACATTTGAAGCACACGAAACTGCATATATTTATATTACAGTTATTGCAAATTGCAATTTAAGAAATCTGAAGGGCTGATTGCAACATTGCAAGTTGAGCACATTGGTTTGCTTTGCATAGGTAGATTCTTATTTGTAAGGCAATTTACATTTATAATAGGAAATGTATATTTTATATAGTGGAGCTGATAAAAATTGCATAAAAGAAAATCGTTCTCCTGCTTGAAATACTTGTCTAATATGCAGGAGCTGTATTATTGTATTCTTTCATGAAAATGTCTTTGTTACTTGCATCACACCTGGGGATTGTAATTTCGTATCGCTTTGTTCCTAACAGTGCCATGTGTGTCATTTTTAAATATCTATTTCGTCAATTTTCGTTAATCGTACATACGTGGCACGTGGGTAGGAATTATTGATAGTGAAGTGTATTTATGTAAACGTATATATGCTTTTTGACTTTTATGTGATTCTGTACACATAACGCATGCATATGCATATTGATGATACTGCCCTTTTTGCTATTAACGTCAGGCGAGTTCTTTAGTTTAGTAGCTCTGCAGGTAAATCTCATATTTTACTTAAAGTCTAAGGCTGTTAACTTCCTTTGCTTGATTGATTGTCTCGCATTTAAACTAAAGCCATTTGTGTGTTAAAGCTTACACTGCATCGATGCAAATGTAATATGTACTACTCCTGCTACAGAAATGTTGAGACAGATATTGTTACAGTGTATTTAATTGGATGTGTGTAGAAGCAATTGCATGCCCATGTTGAGTTTTGTGTTGCAGGAGCAGTGTGAACACTGACATAGGTATAGGACTGCACAGAACACAACAGGTCTTGACGTAATTGATATTAATGCCCTGCTTGTCACTTACTTAGCTACATATTGGATCAGCTAAAACGGTTCCCTGCTTAATGCCCGACTTACTTACGTTAGTAACTCGGGAAATAGTCTCGTTTACTCTATAGGTCTGCACCCGTGTGTCTACCACCCAATATAAAATGACCTGCTTAACCCCCTAAATTGTTCAACTGCAACCGTTGCATGTTTCTAACACATTAAAATGTCTCAACTACATAAACGACTCGCAATGTTGCAGCGTTTTTGCTAGCTTTTATTAATGTTTCAATAGCATGGTATTCCTTTGTCAATTACCTACGTACAACCTATCCGATTAGCATTGCATCCAGCCTAGTAGCTTAATCTCACTTTTTCTAGTCAAGTCATATCTGCGGCTACCAATTTGAATAATGCAATTTCCCCATATTCTACATTCTCATAATGTCACTTCTGTGGTCGTCAGCAATTCTGCAACATTTCGCACTGCTTTCCCTTTTGAGGGCAATTTCCATTTATTGAGCTTAACTGTCCTTGGAACGAGAAATTTGGTTTAGTTCTAGGAAGTAGATGTGAAAGTTCGTACAATTTAAGTAGGCCTTTGATAATTTCTTTGATGTTTTCTTGCTTGCAAAATGTTAACTGTATCCTACTACCATTACCATTCAACATTCTATTCTAATTACACATCTAATCAAATATTTAAGTTTCATTCTTGCAGTTTAATAATCTCAAAACGTCACTCTAAGACAAGTAGGCGAAAAACAAGTCCTGTAATCTCACGTTTGTAATAATACTAAGAATGTATTTGAAATTCTTTTCAGGTAGGGAGATAAAATTGACGTGATACAACTTTGCGACAATAAGTATTGCTTACTTAGTTAGTACATTATTAATTATAACATGTAACGTAACAGCAATTTAGCTATGTAATAATAGTAATAGTAGTAGTAGTAGTAGTAGTAGTAGTAATAGTAGAAGTAGATGCACCATTTGTTGCTCGATCATGAGCTGAGCACTCAACTTACCTTAAATTCCTAAAATATTGATACTGCGTTTACATAAATTACCTACAAGGCTATAGCTAGAAGTCAATAGCAGGTATGGCGGTAGGAAAGTTTAACAATAATTATTATGGTTCTGAAATTGTACAATTGAAAACCGTAATTCTATGTGCAACAGTGTAACAGTTCAAGTGAATGTGCATTCTGTACACGTATTTAATTGTAGCAGTGCGTGATAAATACATATTAATAATATCCTACATATTTGAATCGTATGATTATCATCTGTGAAATTATTAAATAGTTTATTGCGTAGGAATGAGTAGATTTTCCGATTTGACGGGTTCGAAATAAGGATTAGCGTAGGAGAACTTGTTAAATTCATTTCCTGTTAAGTTTGCCAAAATCATTTGACTATTAGCGTCCGGTGGTGTTAAATCTGTTTTCCCTTTCGTAAATATCGGGTCGAAATTTTCAGCCAACCGGGCATTCTTCTACTCGATCGAAATTCGCAGTCGAAATACGAAGGAAACAGGACAGGAAACAAAATCAAATCAAACCACATGTTTTCATTTAAAAATTAACAAAAATCAATACAACTAGCATGTCATGTATAGGCAACTCATTACAAATATCTTCCTCTACTCTAAAATCAATATGTATTTAGCCAAACCTACATACTACGTGTATTACCTATACGTATTTTTGTCCTGACCCTGAATTCATAAAGCTACAAAAACTGGTTTGTCTGTATCTACATATTCTACTTGATAATTATGATTATAAATCTGTTATTTAGTCAAATTTATACTTGTAGCATCAAAAATAAAGATAGTAGAATCTTAAACAATCCTAATCAAAATTAACTGTTCTCAGTCGCTAACTTGTACTCTATTTTCATGAGTGTGCCTGCATCTTATACTCACAATCAGCTACTAATCGTAAGTTCGAAGGTCAGATATGGATGCAGGCAAAAAATCAGTTAAGAAAATAGAGATTTACAGAAAATAATTCAAACCCATTCCAAGTTTCCAAGTAAAAGGACATCACAAAAGAAAGCGGAAGTATTTATAATTAATAGCCAGTCATTGTGGGTTAGAGTTAGTCCAGCTTCATTTCTGTGACGTAATAAAAGTGGTAAGTATATAAAAGTGAGCGATGATCATGTCAGAATATAAAAGTGGATAAAATATAAGCGAGACCTACACGTACCCTAGACAAATGTGTATTTGCATCAAATGAAGTATACCAAGGAGAGTGAAAATATATAGGAGACACATGAAATGGGTAAATAACAGATAAGAAGCAGAGTCTTAACATAGACAGTGTAGAAAACAGTTTTTCCACAAGAGAATTATATATAGTATATAAATTATAAATAGCAAAATAAATAAGCTACAAAATTTGCCAGCACAGCACTGATAAGTAAAAACTACTTTTTGTAATCAAAGTAGACTGTAATTCATTAGTACTTTAGGTGAAGAAAGGCGGGGTGTGACAGACAAGAGGTGCTGATGGTGGTGTAGAATGAAAAGTTAGGTGTATAAATTACAACGTATACAGTTGAAAGCAAAACTGTAGGAAGTTCAATTTCTTGTAAAAGTTGTAGAAACATTGTATTTCTTACTGTTGGATGATTCCGTGTTTTATCTTCGCATGTGAAAGAGTTTTTAATTATTAATATTTGCAACGAAATTGTAGATCACTTCGCTGCTCTTTCTCTCTAGCGGTTGACAATGTGTGAGAACTGCATGAGGACAAATAGCAGTTGCATGGAAGGTGTGTATTCTGAGATCCTTCCCCTTTGCATACAATTCTTTGCTTGTCAAGTTTGAATTTTTAATATAGTTAAATGCAAGTTAATAATGTATGTGCGACGACCGTCCCATGGGAGATGATGGAGGGAGGAAAATTTCATCAAACGTAAACAAATTCGGTTTACGCAAATAACAACCGAAAGAAAACGAGAGAAAACATTTGCATACATTATCTTGTGATAGTTTCTACTTTCTTCTGAATAATTAACTACGCCAAGTCAATAGCAATTCATTCTACAATCTTTTCTAAATGCTACAAGCAAGACAAACGTGCACAAGATGCCCAATCCACAGTTATAGTTAGTTCATATCAATTAATATGTCGGGTAAAATGCAAATTCATTCCAGTAATACATTGTCCTTTATAATTGCATTGTTAGTAATTTCCATTAATTCTAGCATAGCACAGGGATGCTACGCTATACGGCTATACTGTAAGATTGGCCGTTCGTCGTAGGTCGATCTTTTACGCGGAGCAACGTACGGGTTGCAGAGAAATTATTTCACTTTCCCATCATCTAGCGGTTCTAGCTGCCTGCAACCATTCTCGTTGTTACACGTAAAAGTTCGTCATTGTTTAAGCCCAGAGAAAAACGCAACCCGAAGCTTCCAAGCTCAAGATTCAAGACAGTATAAATAAAAATGAATTATTGACGAGAAATGCATAGAACTGTGTTGAGAAAGGTTAGAGAATAAGTTATTTACAAAAGACATGGCAAATGTTTGCTTATGGTTTGAATTAAACAAGCAAGAGGGGAAATGGATCCATTCTGACCTTAGCTCAGAAATGAATAGATAAATAAAATATTCGTTGTTTCATTCATATTTGTTAGTTTTGGAAAATGCAATTCTTGCTGTAATACTTACAGTGAGCTTTCCTGTGGCACTACTAAAAAAGTAGTTGCAAATATTGATACACGATACACATGACAATCAAAACAGCTCAGCCTTCATTGATATAGTCACTGCCATAAATAACACCAACAAATATTTATCTGTTTTCAGACTACATTCATTATCCTGACAGGTTCTAACATACGTTGAAACTAGATTTGCATTAAAAGTATAAAAACATTACATTACTTTACGTAGAACATTGAACATGAAATACACACACCTAGTTTTTACTCTTCATGCAATGCCACTACCACAAAAACTACTCCATTAATACTACAACATCAATATATCACGACTACCTCTTGTCCAATCAACATCAATATCAATCACATATCAATTATTCATTCTACAAAAGAAATGCGTCTGTAGTGTTTATAGAATACAGTAAAAACGGATCTTACAATTCTCGGTTTAAATGGTGGCTGAACTTCTCGATTTTCGATTTTCTCCCAGTCGATGCGTCTGAAAAAAGGATGTCCTCGGACATCATCTTCACCTTTGACTCCACAGCCGAGTCTCTTGGCAGGATTTTTGGTAAGCAACCCTTTACACACTTCTTTAGCCTCTTTGGACATGGCCTTTGGATAGGACACGTTGTGATCCGTTATAGCAGCAAATAATTCTTCTTCGTCCTCCCCATCAAACGGAGGCTGTCCTACAAGCATTTCATACAACAAAACCCCGTATGCCCACCAGTCCACAGATTTCCCGTATGGCTGATACAGAATTATCTGAAATAAGGAAACAAATTGGTAGCAACGCAATTTAACAAAACTTCTTCGTTGTCAAAACCATTTCAATTCGTTACATAGACAGTGCGGATCATTTTATCGGACATGGCTAATCTACATGAAACAGTACGTTTATTTTGTCATCACATTTTTGCACACGTGGATGAGATAGATACCTAAGTCCAGTAAAGTTCTTATGACATGAGAACCATGTTTTTAAAAACACGGACGTACCTCTGGGGCAATATAGTCTGGTGTACCGCAGAAAGTTTTTGTGGTTTTCATGTCTAAAATTCCCTCCTTACACATTCCGAAATCAGCAATTTTAATGTGCCCATCTTGATCCAAGAGTACGTTGTCCAATTTTAAGTCACGGTAGATAATCCCACGCACGTGTAGGTAGAAAAGGCCGATTGCTATCTCCGCAGAGTAGAATCTGCAAAATGAACCATTAACAGAAACAGTCATTATCGTTAAACGACGACATCACCAAATGAAGATCAGCGTGCCTAAGCACGTTTGTAACTTTTCATATGATCCTACCTACCCAGAATACGTAATGACTACCAAGGCGTTCCGTGTAACAGAACAGTACGCTGTCTGAGATTACTCTAGTACAAGAGTTCTTGGAAATAAATCCGAATAACCGGAAAATCATTAGGTCGAAACTGCCTGAACTGTAAAAACTAATGTGGTGGAACCATAATACAAAATGCCGTTACCTCATCATTACAAGTCGTTAAACGATCTATGGTGTTTTTACGACATAAAATTGAGCAACTTATCTTTATCAATAGTTTTATTATTACACACACGCTAGTTTTCAGACATGACAATCAACTTAGAAAAACATGAGCAGAGCATTGGAGAAAGAAATAAAATATTCTTTTATTTTAGTTAAGGATCGCAAGGCCAATCGCAGGCTGCAACTCTAACTGGGATGTTGCCACCGCCAGACAAATAAGTTGGCCATGCATACGTAACATGGCATTGTAGCATTCGGGAGTAGAGGGGATTATAAAAAAGTAAAGCACAAGTGGTCTGGTCGTTTGGACCATCCCTAGACACCTCTTCCTTCTCGTAGTCCTCTTATCATCCTTCGCTTTGCCGTAAATGTGTTTGTGCTCTGTTTCAGCGCAATCCAATGGATTCTTACGCTTCCATTAGTCTTTAATGCCCCGGCCCACAGTCCAAGTCGTCTGCAGCCATTAACTCAACGTGCTGTCCTCATTTCCACTTTCCTCCCTCCTCGTGCACACAAAGTCCACTGCCACACCAATCTCAACAGACTTGACTAAACTGAAACTGAACCAAGGCCAAACAGATAAACTCCCCGTCTCCAGACTCAACGAACTCTTTTATAGAACCATTACAATAGAAACTATCCGATTCCTGTCATCACACTTCCAGCCATTTCCTCCCAACTAGACACGAATATACAATGAACAATGTCTGCATTCTAATGCAGTCTCTAAGTGAAAGCCATCAGTAAGCTTTCTAAATGACCCCACTCAACTTACTTCCGGGAACATTAAATATCCATGCCCGACCATCCTCCAGAAGAGATGAGACTCTTTTAGTGTGGCCAAACCAATCCGTATAATCTTATGCGTGCACTAAATATCATTCATTCATATATAGAGAATATGCATTACGTACAGATATACCGAATTAACATTTTGTTCTATTTGTGCTATTGCGATGGTATTAGGTATGTAAATAGCCACTTGACAGAAGCTGCTCTTGGAAAATGGTCTTTCTACAAATCCTGGATCCCACTCTACTACGTTTTAATATTATTGCAAATCATAAACTCTGCGATTATCATGTGCTATTGCGATGGTTAGTTTCTATCTGAAAGAGGAATGCACTAACGTCGTCTGAGTCTCATAAACTGTTTTTGAGCTTTTATAAGTTTGGATGAAGAGGATGAGTTCATTGCAACTACTAAGTAAGCTACCTCAGCAGATCTGCTGGTGCAAGTACTGGTCAATGCAGAATATTAAGGCGTACAAGTTTAGTGATGCCATAAATAATAAACAGGAGGTAGGTGTGGAATACACTTACACAGCTACAGGCTCTTTGAACTTGCCAAACTGTTGAATCTGGAACATCAAATCCCCGCCGTTCACATACTCCATGACAAAGTAGAGACGATCCTGAAGGAAAGAAACATTTGTCAAATGAAAACTGATTGAAAGGAAGAAAACAAGTGCACAGTCTGCATATTATTCACATCCATTCTTGTTGTGTTGTGCCTGATGGCGCTTGGCATTCCGGCAACGTGCACGGTGTTCATTCATTCATATCTTGGGTACACAACACTTGACACGACAATTGAAGAACAAAGTACTCTAGAAATATTACCATTGTTTGGAAACAGGAATGAAGCTGAACAAGGAACGGTGGCTTAGCCGAAAGTGCCAATACTCTTTTTTCCACCATCGTGCACTCAACATCGTCGTCTTGAATTATTATGTCCTTCTTGAGTATTTTGATCGCATACAGCTCGTCTGTTCCTTTTCGCTCTGCTAACATTACCTGAAAAACAGAACACCAACTATGAAATCAATAACAGTCAATCTCAGTCCTACAAGTACCAATTTTGAAACATGCAATTAAAACAAAAAATTTAAGTTTATATTTCCAAGATACATTCATATTTACTCATGTTTGAAATACACCATTGCCAAAAAATTTGTCGCAACCGACATGACAAATTGTACTTTCTGGGTTAAAAACTTTAACTGAAAAGTTGGTTAAATACGGTGAAACACAATCTTGATGGTGAAAGCTGGTGAAAGTGAAATATATTGACATTAAAAAGACTTTCACTAATGCATGCTAAATTTTTTCATTCAGTAATGAAAATGCACCCGAATAAATTTGTTTCTAAAATAGAGCTAACTTTACTACACTCATTATTGTCAGTACAGAATTCACATATAGGTATAAACAGACCCATATTCAAATGTTTATTCATAAACATGTTAAACCGGTTGAAGTAGTTATTTACTGACAGAGTGATAATTTCAATGCTTTTCAAGTACATATTAATGCAGGCAAAAGTTGCGTTACTTACCGTTACCACATTAAATTTATACTGTAATTTATATTTTCTAGAAAGTTACCTATTAGTCACGATTTCATGAAAAGTAAAACCAACTTGAACTGTTCATAATTCTACATATTCATTGATGACATATTGAAATGTAAAATCTCAATTATCATAATTAGAAAAAGTGGTTTGGCTGCTCTGCATTTTGTTTTGAATCTTTAACCCAATTACATAATAGATATTACATACATACATATTATATAAATCCAGCAACACTTTCTAAGAATTCGATGTATTTATGTATATCTCGTTTTCGTTTTCCCCACAGAGAATCCAACACATCATCAAAAACTATTTGGGTGAAGCGGGTAGTGGTCTGGTGATGGTTTATTGGACTGTGCTGTCGGTTGCTGCTGTAATTTGTTTTTCTATGATCTTTCTTGCGATCACAACAGAAAGTAAAAGTTAACTTTAATCTTGACTGCAAAGCTGACTCTTGTAATTTCATTCAGATTCAAGCAGATAAAATCTTCCTAGTAGTTTAATGAATGACATAGAGAGTTGCAGAGATTAGAACAGCAACCCATACTTTTAGTGTAATTAATGAAAACCCTCTCTCACAGACCATGTCCTTTGAATTTCAATGAAGGGAAAGTTTGACTAAAAGCAACTCAAAGGGAAAACGCAGAAACTTCTTGTAAAATTGCACACATTCCAAATTCTGCCTAACAATAAGTGAAGGTTAAATTCTGAAATTGTAAATGTGAATGTACAAAAGATGTGAAGTATTCAATTTTATTAATAGTCTCTTCATTTCTTACCTTTCCGAAACTGCCTTTGCCCAAAACCATAAGGAAATTGAAATCAGATGCCCGGATGACGTCTTTCTTTCCCATGTTATGCGGCACTTCTTTGTCTTCAACAACCGGAGCTCTCCTTTCACTCGTGATCGATGTTTTCTATTAACCACATGTTTGGTTACAATTACAATCAGTAAAACTCGAATAATTATTTCAGTCACAAAATGGATCACCAGAACGAAAGTATGGTGCAATTCTAAACAGCTGTTGCACATATGGAGCCTTTTGTTGCACCATAATTAAAGTACACTATGACTGTTCTAAATGCTAATGACTAGGAAAAACACAATACAATATACAGTAGGAATGAATTAAGTAACGGATATTACAAGTAAAATGCTCTTCTCATCAGTAAAAGCGATAAATTATGAAATGACAAAACGAGAGAGAGAGAAAGAGAAAGAAATGCGATGTAAAATGCAAAGACACATTGAAATGAACGACGAAGAAAAAAGTTGCCGGTGAGCGTAAATAAATTCCAAGAGACTAGAAATTGTTCTTATGTAACTTCTACAGAGCAAGCAATGACGCAAAGATGCAAATAATAATTAGACTTGTTAGTCACGTAGTAAGTGATTTGAATATTTTTATCTCCATGTATTTGCGCCCTGTACAAATGTAAACTCTCCTTCAAAGGAAACCATCCTGCTGCTGTAATGCAAGCTGAAGTAGTTGCAGTGGCAGCAAATTGAGTGCTGCTTCGGTTGAAACAGTTCAGAGAGTCGTGAAATATGAATGAGAAAGACTGTAATGTGACTGTTGTATTGTATGGCGTAAGCGGAGGAAGGCGCATTTTATTCAGTCCCATCCCAGTCAGACAGTTTTAGTGAAACTCAAGGTGAAATTTTGATGAGCTCAGTCAAAACGGACTTTTATGTTCCTTGCAATTATTATCGTGTTACTACACGTACACAGCAACCATTCAAAAAGACCTACTCGACAATAAAACGCGAGTCGCTACAAATTTAATTGTTGTACACATAAATATTTTGCAATGACAGAAATGAATTGAACATGACACACATCATACGCTCAGGCTGCATGTACTACTACGATGTTATAAAACAGAATATGACATGACATTAAACAAATCAGAAGCCAGTTTTAACTCCCCGTGTGTGTCAAAAAGAACAATCACCGAAAAGTACTAATAAAATAACATTAGAAAATACGTATTACGTATCTAATAAAAAATTTGTCAAATGAAATATTAATAGTTAAGTCCAGTTTCGGCAGAAGAAATTCAAGAAGTAACTACTCTTAAACTGTTGACCAAAGAAACGAGAAAGGTTTTTTTTTGCCTGATGATGTCTTTACAGTATTTACGTTAGATTCTCGTTTGAATTCCATGTAGGAATGATTAATAACAATTAACAACAAGTTGAAGATGAGGAAACCCAATTAATGAATGATTAAATGGGGTTCCCTAATAATTATATGGTGTCACTGAAACATATGACATCTTATAAAAATAAGTTGCTGATGTTGGAATGATTTTTGTAAGTGATGTGGAAAATGTGGAAAATGTTCATTCAACAAGCATTTTATTTAAGGTCATGCCAGTTGGTTTCGTATAACTCACTTAACTCAAATGCTACATTTGCCATTATTACCATCAATGCAGTTTAATCGTTGCTCATACAAACAATAAAACTTTCTTGCAAGTGAAAGCATTGAAAGTCGCTAGTGAAAGCACATTATGGACAGACAGCCACAGTAATACAAAAAATAAGTTGGATGTTGAAAAAGCTGGTAAACCTACGCTGAAGCTGCTGACTCAGAAGGAAAAAAGTGTTCCAGCCAGCACCAACTTCAATTCACTCAGCTAGAAGTAATCTGCGTATAAAGCAATAAATAGTGCTTGGAGCTTGGCTAATATTTGTGATGCGTTTGATGCAATAATCATCTTACAGCATTCAATTCCTCCTAGCATTTCTACTAACACTTTGAAGTAGCCTTCGACGTATTCTACATGAGAAAAGCATAATTTTATTACAAGTACAATTGAGCTTATCATTTTCAAGGAAACGTAGTGCCATATTGAAGCATGTAACAAAAGAAGACAAACTCGCAGCAGTTGGTTAACTGAATAAGAGTGTAGCCCATGGTCACGTTGTGAACTGAAGGAGCATTTTCCAAGCATTTTATTAAGGCTGCTTCGTTACATTCACAACAACCACGATACTACGAAGAGGCAGATGACTCGGGGGGTGGTAAACAGAGAAATCTTCTTCTGTCGAGTCCTCGTGAACTCTGCACTTCCAATTTCTCAATTCCCAATTCTATTTAAGCGTGACTGTTTGAGTATTTATTTGCTGACTTCATTCAATTCCCCCCTGCTTTCTCCTTCAGATGATTTCTCTACATCCACACTCGGCATCTCTATCCATATAATGCCTAACACATATTCAACTAGACTTTAGTACTACCACGGCGTATGATTTCTTTCATATCTATCCGTCACAGCAGTATCCACTTTCACCACACGTTTGCAGTGTGTTGACTTTATTTCCTATAATAGTGGCATTATGAAGAGATAATAACAGAGCCGGAGCCTGGTACAGTTCGGAAGTGTCAGTATATGCCATATATTCAACTAGTCGTATATGAGCCTTATCTTCATTGAGTGCTCGTCCACCTGTCAATTCTCAATACTAAATAAACTCTCTCGGTTACTTCTGTCATCGTTTGTTTGCCTTTCCTCTCTTCTGTTTACCAAGCTAAATATAAACATACGTAATAACAGACACATGCGAGAGTCCATTCAATAAATGATGTCTGTATTCCGATTCAGTCAACTCAGAAGTTGTCCCGTGCATACTGTAACTAAACTACCTAAGTGCTGTACCAACTAAACTACCTAGACCATTCTTATCAGATTCATAATAATAGTGCTTCTGTCCATGTGTACGTGTACAATCCTGTTTAAGTGTACGTTTATTAAGTAGCGTAAGCTACTTTATAACAATGATGTCTATATACCTCTGTCCGTCCGTCAGACTGTGACCGTTATAACTCATGAACGGATTCACACAACTCGTTCAAACTTCGCATACATGATCTCTGGGTCACAACAAAGGTTTACCTCGAAAATGGAGTAATCGGTCACATTCAACATTTAATAGCAAACGTTGCTTTATAGGGACGTTGTGTCTGTCTATCAGTCATAACGATATCTCTACAAGGACTTAACTTAATTCGTTCAAACTTTGTCAAAACAGTTAAGTAACAACATTAGACAACTCTTTTGACAACAACAGTTGGCAACTGTTCGGTAATATAGATAGGTGTGTGTTACGCTCCTTCATTAAGTCGTTTTGCAATGTTTTATTTTATACGACAAGTTTTAAACTCTTTGACAGAAAGTACTGCAATTTTGCTATGTATGATTACATTATTAATTAACTCGAGAACGTACATTTGCATTCAAATCAGGAATTTGAAATGGAGCACTGTGCGTGTCATGATTAGAATAGAAAGAGGCGTACGGTGAACTGTATGAAGGATGGAAATGTATGGAAATAAACTTTGGACTAGTATGAATGATGAATATTGCCATCCCACTCCATAATAACACTGCAGCACTAATAACCAAGTTTCAATTCCACAGTAATGCCGACAAATGAAGGCAGTTACTGCAACTGTATTGCATAGGAAGCATAGCATAGGACGCCGACGGAACTGCGAAGTTGTACTATTTCAGTTGTAGGTGAGAATGGGGTAAGTAACTTGAAGAAAAAGACATTATAAATATATTCGCAAGTTGAGAAGTTGACACGGTAATGTGTAACGTTGCATGAGTGGACTTTTGACTTGACGCTGGGTTTAGAAGTTGACTTGTAGAAGCAGTTCATATCTTGGGATGATGTTAGTTGGAATTCTTCGAATGTGTGTAGTTGAGACGCTTCGTTACGAAGCTTAGCTTACTTTTATGCAAATATTCAGAAGTGCATGAGAAAGTCAATTGGAATATAAAATGAAAACAAACTCGGTGTGTTCTGCGTTACGACATGTTACATTCCACTCAAACTACTTTTGGCACGAAAGAAAAGGCTTTCTCCTTCTTATATTGCCTTGGCTCGTTTCCACCGTTGATTTTAATGCGATTTCTTTTCAAAGTTTTAGTAGCAGTTTTATCTGTACAAGGAGAAGGACTAATAGACGAGACGAGAAACGAAAAAATTCACAGCAAAGGAATGAATTTAAGCTGATTACGTTTTTGTATATACGCCTGACGTAGAGTGTGGAGTTGATATACGTATGAAATGCACACGTAGTAGAATAATATCCGTTTGCGCCTCGTAAGTAAATCAACTTTCCTTTTAGTACTAATCGGAAAACTCTACTCTACCATAAGCTTTGTGATAAGTTGGAAAAAGCCGGAAAAAGCGATCAAGCAGAAGATAACGCTGCCAAGCAGGAAAAGGATATAAAGCAAAATTCTATGCAAGTGAGAAGGGTGTAGCGATTAGAATAATGGCAAAATGGCACCCACAGAGAAAGAGGAGTTCTACAGAGCAAAGCGCTACAACAGTGCTCCAGTTTCTTGTAAATGCAATACACATTTTACATTATGTAATATTAATGTTCACTTGAAAAAGCTTTAGAAGAAGAAAAAAGTCTAGAATAATTCTTTCAAAGTTGAAAAGACTACATGCACGGAAAAATGATTCTCAGCACAAAATGTACGGACGGTATGTTAGAAAGGTTTACACAAAAAGTACACAAAAGTACAGAAACATACGCAGGGAAAGCAATAGCGTACCTTGTTGGTCTGACTCCTATTGTGAATTGTCGTTCCCTTTTGTTGGAGGAGTAGAAGAAGAAGAAGAAGATGCAGAAGAAGGACAAAAGACACGAGAGCACGCACGACAGTGGCATTGCAGAATACGATTACAATAATGCAGTCAATATAGATTTACCATCATCCCAATCACAGAAGACGAATACGGTGACCGGTGTTTTTAGGTTTTCACACACAATTTTTATGCGTAGTATTTTTGTGGTAAAACAAAAATTGTAATAAAAAGAGGATCACACGACAGTCAGTGCCAGGGGTGATTCAATCAAGAAAAATGAAAACAGTGTGTCGTTAACATAGAGTCAAGTACAGTACAAGTATTTGTATTCGAGTAAATCACACAGAAAAGATGTCGAAAATCGTGTACGATGAAGTAATTGAAAGTTGTAAACCAGGCATGACAGTACATTACATTTACATTACATGACATTACAAACAATTCAAAATTCAAGAGGGGTATGTGGTACATAATATGATACAGATTCCAACATCATTATATAGAGAGATCAATACAGACACGAAATACGGCAAGATCGGTGAAATGATGTACAATTACATTTAGAAACGTAACGGTTAGTATAATTAGTAATAGTAAGTAGTTTTAAGTAATTAACAAGTACAAGTGTAAGTATATAAAGTGAGTAGCAGCGACAGGTGAGAGACGAACGAGAACGGCAACATGAACATGAAAAATCATACGAGAAGAGCCAAGTTAATTTAATTCATTTAAATCCGGTTTACCAAAATAACCCTGCAAAGTCATCGTTTTCAATTTGTACCTGAATATTTCTAACCCTCAACCTTAACTTCATTTCCTATGCCATTCATACATATGGTACTTAGAGACTTAGAGACTTAGAGCACACACAGTAGAATCTAGTATGCATATTATTACGCAAATGGAATGTTTGCCAGATTTCATGCTACAACAACGAAAGTGTAACAAAAAGAACGCCTTGCCAGAAGACACTTACATTAGGAAAATGTCTTCTTGAGACGAATACAAATGATGTGAGTCCAATGTATGCAAGTGTAAATGATAAACAGGTTCTCCCGAAGAAACAAAGAAAAGACGAAACATGAAATAATAATGTTTACGTGTAGAACAAACCCCAGCTTCTATGTATGAATGTCTCTGTGTATTAAGTAATAAGTATATGAGAAAAATTCCATTACGCAAATGTGAGCGTGTACTCTATACCCTACATCTATTCATAGCCTAATGTTCTTGTACACACTAGCAAGACATTTGCAATGACAAACATAAAAAGACAGTGGTAGAAAAATAGCTCTGTAGAATCATGATATCACTGTGTGATTGAAGAGAGAGAGAAAATGTTTCTGTTGCAACAAAGAGAATCTCTGTAATAATAAAAAGTGAAAAATGAAAGTCATAAAAAATGTCTAGTGATAAATGCGTCATGCATCTGAAGATATACACACAACAGTGAAATGGAATACGGAATTGAATAGCCAACTTTTCATTTTCTGAGTGGCCAGAGTGCTTCTGCTGCTACGAGAGTACAGTTGTGGCAGTAGCAACTTCCATAATATGCAAGGGATGTGTGACAATGTGCGAAATAGTTTTTTGGAACTGCTCTGTACTGTAATAGACGGAGAAGTACTCGCACACACCAACATAGAAATAAAAACACGATTGTATAACATAAGGAAAGGATATTATCCTACGTAGAAGGAAAATTAAATTAAAGACTAATAAAAGACAGAAAGTTGAGCAGATGGAGAAGCTCCTGCACTTTCTCCTGGCGAGAAAGTTATTTGCAGTCATAGTAAAATGACAGAGAGTGACATAAAATTGTCAAATAACACGGGAACGTGTTTGAGCACTGTATATGTAAATAATGGTGGTTGCATTAGCCCCGCATGGCTTGACAGGAGTAGTCTTGTCAGAGTTCGCTACCCGAAAGTAGACACCTACTACAGGCACAGACTGCGTCGCCAAAGGAAAGAAATATTTTGTGTTGGCGAAACTGTACCACATGACAATTACCAATAAGAATGATGAGAAATATGACAGATGCCATTTTGTCTATGCCTTTCATACGACGGACACAGTTTGCTGACACACTTCTATGCAAAACGAATGAGAAAGAGTTTATCGTGAGTTTCCAGTTTATTTTCCGCCCTTTTCTCCGTCATTCATCATGCAATTCCTTATTCATGAGTGAAGAACTCTCGCCTTGTCCAAATGAAACGAAAACTTTCTTAGGAAATGCGAAATGCAAATGACAGGCAGACTTGTTGCTTTGAGCCATTAGTAGTTCCAACCGAAAGAACAGGAGAAAACGGTAAGAGTGTTGACAAAAAGAAAAATGCTCCAAATGTTCTTACCCGCATTTGGTTTTTGACGGCCAGGAGATCAGCACCTTCTTCAGGAACAGGGACATTGTAGAATTCACCCTCTTCAGCTGTGAGCAGTTTGAACCAACCCTCCACAGGATTCTTCAGCACCTCAGAAATGCCAAAGGACAACGAACCCATGAAATCATTGCGAGAAGTTCGATCCCAATCCCAAACCTCCAACAGAAGACGCCGGTCCTTATCTTCTGGCTTCAAATCGCTGCAAACCAAATAACCCAAAATACAAAATTAAATTCAATACACGAACTTTATTTTCATAAAACTTTTAGGCATTTTCTGCCGTCTATCTCTGCATCCCTGTAAACACTGGAACACAAGAAACAACTACAGCTGCCGAGAAGCCTTTCTGCATACATCTACATCAAATCAGGCAACCTGCCTTACAACTTCATGCATTCTTTCAATATTTAATATCAAAAAGCAGTATTCAGATTTCTCCGCGATCCGCTACTCGTTCCGTCCTACTTCCATCTCTCCCATCAAACGGAAATGGCATGTCATACAAATAGACAATAAAACTTTAAAGACATTTCCAATCTGAGACGGTAGGTAAACAAGAAATATTCAAAGTTACATGCAGATGCGCATTTTGATCCAAGAATTTACATTTATTTGAATATTATTGCGTAATTTGCGTTTTATTGAATCCAGGATGCCACAATTTTGCAAAGCATGTTCATATTTTCCCATGCTCTAGAACTTTATGGCATATTAGAATACAGAGTTGGTATATTGTACATAAATAGCGTCTTTATAATATTTAATCACACACATCCTTATTCTGGGACGGGAAAAATGGCAAGCCAATAATGCACTGCTGTATTACTAACTGCATCAATACGATACGACGAGCTGGCGTGTTTAAATTAAGTAGCGTAAGCTACTTTATAAGAATGGTAACTACGTCCGTCCGTCCGTGACCACCATAACTCACAATACTCACGAACGGATAAACACGAATCGTTCAAACTTCTCATACATGATCTCTGGGTGACAGCAAAGGTCAAGTTTGTAAATGGGGTCAATCGGTCTACTTCTTCATCTTTGACCTTTTAGAAAAACTACTATTAATAGAGCTCAACAATACACTGCATTTTAAATATTGTTTAAGTAAATTCTATTTATGTTTGAAAGTAAAAACGGCCAATTTTGAAATTTGAAGACGACCACTAACGTTTAAATACTTTGAGAAATGAGAATCGATGTTTTTAAATCTAATATGTTGTAAGAATAGTTATTCTGCTACTAACTTCGTTGACCACCCTTTGGTGACTTGGTTAATAATATTATATTCTTGCGCTACTTTATTACAGCTTTGAGTGGTTTATTTAGTAGCGAAGCTACTATATGTTTTTGTTTTGTCTGTCTATCTATCTATCTATGTATCTATGTATCTGTGCGCACTACTACTTGAGAACGGTTTGAGATATTGGACTCAAACTTGGCACACGGGCTGT
>JABASD010003651.1:0-18899 GCA_019776165.1 Pogonognathellus flavescens | reverse complement strand
TTAATACTAGAAGCAGGGGCCTACTCAACTCTCCACTCACTCTCACAATAAACACAGACTCCGATACACCATATCCCGCTTATTGCCAATTGCCAAAGCCATACTTCTCTGCATAGGGTACTGCCAAATATTATTATGACTAAAATACCATGCAATTTATTTTAGCAACAAAATTACTTTCTTCCCAATTTAAACCAGGCATACCATGTGTTTTTATCAGGCCGAAATACTGAAATACCTCTATCTATGCCAGATAATCCCGTGATTTGAATCTGAATTAAGGTATAAAGATTTAAAGAAACTTTTAAATTTTTAAGCTTTCTTCTGAAAAACACATCAAGTGTTAATTACTTTTTACCAAAGAATGATTGATGCTGTATAATTATTTATGTAAGCAAATGTAATCATTAGTAATCTCAATATATATATGGGTTGCTTAAAGTTCTAATACATGTGGATGCACATACATAATAATAATACATACTGAACTATAAACTTACTACATTTAAAAAATTACCTATGAAAACCCATAAAGAAACTAGCATAAAATAATAATAATGATTAAGTTGTAAGTTACTATACTAACTATACGTTAAGATGTTTATGGTTGACGTTTTTAACTCTGTAAACGGGATAAGACATAAAAAAGAATGGTTTTTGATGAAAATGATGTGTACAATTGATTTTTATGCCCGTCTTCATTACTCATTACTTGATGACACGACAGAGACAATGTGGTGCGAGTAGATTTAATCGCGGATTACTTTTGGCCATGAAGTGAGAAGTTGTTTAGTATTTATTTTTTCATGAGACTGGTTTAAATGTCCAAGAAAGAATGTACAACGAACAATATGAATTGTATCATCGAACGACGAGTATGAATTGAAGAAGTGAAGGGAAGATGTCCAATGAATAGCGCCGACGCGAGTCCCTAATGGCTTTGGTCGGTCAGAAAACGGGACAAGTAGCTCTCCTCTCTTGTGTTGGTTCGTCTGCTACGTTCAACGTTCTTCGTGCACATCTCGTACGTCTTCTTGAGCAAAGACTCGTTCCCCTCTCTCGTCGTTCTCGCCTGTCTTTTTGAGTCTGCCGTCTACTCTTGGACGAAGAAGTAGTCACTGCCGTATTCTTGATCAAGGAGGTCTGTTCTGCCACTCTCTCATGTTCATTGTTCTTCTCTCCTTTCATTCTCATCACACGTACACACACACGACAACACACCCCGTTCTCAACCAGAGACGTCGTCGAACACCACACAACCTACATTCCATCTCTATTAACGTGCACGGACAACGTACGGAGACTGCAAGCCTTTCTGCGGTCTCACACGATTTTTCTCATTCTGCGACCAGTTTCTCAGCAATGTGAGTTGGATGATGCCTCTTTTTGGAAAAAAGGATTCGACTAAAAAGTCAAAGAAAGATACTAAAGATCAGGAGAAATCCCCATCAGTTGAAGATAAATATGACATGAAAGATATTCTTGGCACGTAAGTACAATATAAGAGAAATGCACGTCAATTTATAATAATTCTCAATAGTATCATTGTTATTATGGTTGTAACGGTGGATGTTGTTATTGTGTTTTTTTGTGAAGTCTGTCTGTATATGTGTAGCTTGTGTGTCTTTATCTGTATCTATATTTTATAGGCTGGTATATAGAATCTGTAGACTTGTACAGACAGTAATAACAAGTCGTGAACGTTGCATTGTACATGTTAAACACTTGAAAAAAAATTGGTCAATGTAATACAACGTACGTCCTTGGAATGTCAATGCACAATCAAATTTCATATGGGTTTGAATTTTGAATATTTTACAGGGGAGCGTTTTCCCAAGTGCGACTGGCTCAAAGCAGGGATGATCCTAATGTGATGTATGCCATTAAAATCATCGACAAGAAAGCTTTGAAAGGCAAAGAGGATTCTTTGGAGAATGAAATCAAAGTACTCAGGAGGTAAGAATAAATTTCATCATCATTTCCTTTGTAAATCAATATATATGGATGAGCATGTATACGTGTGTCAGCGTGTGAATGTCACATTTCAATACCTTCGTAAAATGCAGTTGGCGAGGTGCATTTATTTTTTCCGATCAGTAACAGTAGTTATCCAAATTTTACTCCTTACTGGGGTATTAAGGCGGTAAAACAAATGGATTATTAGTATTAGAAACGATTTTTTCATTTATTATTCATTATCATCGCATCTTTTCTGTGTATTTTCCAAACATTGTTTCAGATTATATAGACTTAGTATTAGTATTATGTGTACGTTTATGTGTACGAAAGATAATTTACATACAGATGTCGGATTAGGATTATGTGCTCGTGCTTTTCAACATGATATTTACGTGTGTATAGTGTTATGTTCGTGTTGGTGTGCTTTGTACATATAAATACAGCATCAAAATGAAAAGTAGTATATAGCAAAGTTACACAGCACCTTTTATGTTCAAGAAAAACACACAGAAGATTTTCTGTGAGTCGCATATCACATAGATACATAGCATACATGGTACTTTTATATATCTGTTTGGTTTTATGTACATATCTACTTCGGCTTATGTACATTCACATACATGCCCAAGTCGATTCTTCATACTTCACACCCACCTTGTTTGGCTAAAGCAGTAGCAACATAGTACAATATTTTACACTGTACCATAGGTATTTCTTTATTAGTGTTCTCATATTATTCTCATCCCTTTTACTCTTTGCTACACGTAAAAATCTTTTGCAAAGTCATACGTTTTAAGTTCATATCCAACATTTTGATGTTAGACTTTGCTTGTGTTAGTGAATAAGTGAAATCATAACCTTCTCATATATTATATTCCAATTAAGAGTGCAAAGATCACCAGTTCAAAGGATGTCTAGGATTATACTAACTATTTAAGTGGAAATATTACAAGCATAAGGCTAATTCGCATATAAGCGCTATGTATATAAGCTTGACATTGTTTGACTTTGCCCTGCACATAAAATTTTTCAAACATTTTGCACATAATATTGTCTGACAAAATGGTATTTGATTAGAATATTGTATAGCATAGTTTATAGTCGACAATCAGAGTAGCACGGTGTTTGACTACTCAGAAACTAATGAGACAGCCAATGGAGATAAAGTTTTTCAATCCTGTGTCAAGCGTTGAGTTTATGTTGTACCTTCTTTAGCTTTGTACTTTTCAGCTTGGTAGAATTTACAATTAGTAACAATGTACATTGAGTATACTTATATTATCCCTGCAGGAACAGCTAATAGGAACAACGTAGTACATGCTAAGGGCATTATTATTGTCCGCGATTCTACTTTCTTTGATATAAGGTAAAGCACCGGTGTAGGTACAGTATTTCATGTAGTGCAGTAGTAATGCTGCAGAAGTTGGAGCAAGGCAAAGCTTTTAGTATTTGAACCTAATTTGTCAGACGGAAATGTAGTTTGCTATTCCACGCAGTATGCACAGAATAAATCTTTTATTGCATAACTACTTATATAAATATTAATTATTTACTGCTACTACTACTTCATTTAGCTGTTTATTTAACTAATTATATCCAAACGACATCGCATCAATCAATCAGCATTTCTCTCCTCGTAGAATTCCCCATATTAAAATCATTCGTTTTCTAGGAGAATGGAATTTACTTAATTTTCCTATTCTATTCCCAGTTTCCCGTTGTCTTGTTTATATGCTTATATACGGATTTTATAGATACATATATATATACGTATATATGTATATGTAAGTGTTCTTTGTAATTTGTAAGAATGTGAAGTAGGAAAGCGTGAGAGAGAATGTAGTATGCTCTGAACAATATGGTTCCCTGAATTTATTTACATAATGGAATCCCGACTTTACTTTACTGGTGTAAACATGAATAAAATAATATTACGAATGGCCTTCTTTGCTTTACTTCAAAGTGCAACCAATCACGGGAGTCTAAAGTAGTAAGCAAGTTAACTGTTAAAACTTAAATGTTTATACAATATCTTGTATGAAATTATGAGTGAGTAAAGGTCTTTGTGTACAATACATTGTGTATTCAAAAGAGGTCACATTCAAAATTGTTTCCTAATGTTTCTCCAACTTTTTAGTTCGTCAACTTTGGTTTTGAATGCGTATTTAGATTCTTAAGTGTGCAGTTCATAGGAATCAATAGACAAATAGAATACACAACAAGTTCTGAAGCATAAATTTGTGTATACACAGGAGAGTGTATTTACAGTACTCAGCAAACAAACTACTAATTTCTTATGCATAATTGGCTCAAGTATTGTCAAATTTAGTTCAGCATAAGATAAAATTCAATTAAGATATATTTGCCAATTCACACTTCCCGTTCTAAGTTTATATGCTGGTAAAAGTAAATACTGAAGCTGACATCCGAACATTTCGTCACAAAAGATATATTTCGATTCTGAGCCGTTTCGTTGCTATAGATCCTTATTAAATGATATTTTATTATCACGCTACCAATGCTTCTCCAGCAAAAGGGCTGAACTATTTATAAATTTAGAAGTAAGTTAATTTTTCCATCCCTTTTCCTATCTAATGTGAAGAAGTATAGGAATTGATAGAAAAATATAATATACAGATAATTACACAATTGACTTTGATCATCAAAGTGTCTCTCAGTTCATTTGTAAACTGCATTGTAGACTTTGCAATACGAATAATTTTTGTACCTTCTACATCGGAACAAAAAAAATGAGAAAAGCAAAATATCAAACTGAACATTGAGAATAAAATATTTCGATATAAAGCACACAGCGGTGACAATCCCTGGTGAACACACAGTTTACAATGTGTTAACCCTATGTCAATTACGCGGTATTATGTCACTTAAATAAACATTTTGAGACATTTTCTGGCGAAATCGATATTTCATAATTTTAGATATAGAATAAATAACAAGAATACAATAGGATAAGTAAACGCAGACGGATTATATGCCACTTTATTGCATGTTACGTAAAATCAATATACGAAGTATCAAGTTACTTACCTACCGAACAAATACTCGTGTAATAAACCATTTGCAGCGTTGGAAAGAAGTATCGCATGTGTTTTGAACTTTAGCACGGTAACATAAAATGGGACTTTGTGACATCCAAATGTCAACTGAGACACTGTATTAGTTTGTAATTGTTGAACTATTTTGACTGCATGATTTTTTTGAAAAACACCAGTAGTCATTTCTTGAAATATTCAAACATTCGTGCATTTCGTGCATGCAGACGACAGACTATTCGTATGTTAGTGTAAAGCATCTTGCGATACTTAATGGTTATAATATTTTTTTGCTAAGTGTTGATATATCAAAATCATTATATAGGACATAATAATAGTATCATGATATTTTGATATTTATTTCCATGGCATCTTTTTCTTTGTCACATGAACTAAAGCGAAATAATGCCAGTTGCTCACGTTGTGGAAGACGGCTTTTGTTTGATTGTAATGTGACGCTGTGAGTTTCGTTGGCCGATTATACCTGTCATCTATCAAGCAATAACAGCCTTTAAAGTTTCTCATTGTTGCTACAAAAAAACCTTCCTTCTCGAATTACAAATGTAGTTCACTGAGAAAATAGAAACTGAGTTTTGTGGTAACAACTGTTTACCATAATATAGTAGTATACGTATTATGATATTATTAGTGATATGTACTATATTACACAGAATGCTCAGTCGTATTTAATAGTAATATAAAGATTTTTAATTTGCATACGGAGAATATTCTACATATATTATATTCACTACAAAATGATGTGCGTGTTAGGTAAGGAGTACTGAATCCGATATGACATTATTCATCTTGCTACCCAAGCTAAGTCCATTTATTTATATAATCACCAAAACTTTTATGCTATAAGATGTAATCTGACATCATCAGTGAAACTCATATATCACTATCACGGTTATATTCTGAGATCTCTGTCCTTCAAAAATCTGCTTAGCTTTGAATAAACTTTTGCCTCGTGACGCGATTATTCTTCAAGTCTTTATTCGGTAGGGAATAAAAAGGAGCATGTAAGAAGAGAACAAAGTCGTAAGAAAGCGTCCGATCATAAACCACTACAGTATAGGTAGCAACCATACACATTGGGTATAATATTATTATACCCAACTGGTTAGTTATGTTATGAGTAAGGGTTAAATTGACTCCAGAGAATGTGGCTGACTGGTTATAGTTCAAAATCAGAATTTATATACGACAGCGTATCGAACTCATTGCTCAAATTCCACAGTCTAATTTTCGGAAACGATATTTCAATTCAGGAGAAACTTCTTTGGCGAAGAAAAATCATGAGTCTTTACGTACCCATAAAGTAGTGAGTTCATACGAACTGAGTTTTTCTTTTGCAGGCACAGAATAATATAATAGTGTATTGCAAAATATTAATATAGGCACTATGTACCTACCTAATTCATTCTAGTCAAAGTAAGCCGTATTAGCCTGCCAGCTATTCTAGGCCAGGGTGTATTAATGTGTTCACCATTGCATTGTAGTCGGTATGTCTGTACTGACTATCAAGTTGAACAGATTGCTATGAATGAATGAAGGCATTAAAAAAACACCCACACCATACTATTCACACATAGTCATTAGCTTAATGCAAAATATGAGTTAGTATCGGTTAGTTAGCTACCAAGAAATCTTGTGCACCCTTTCTCAGTGTATTGTGTCTCAAACTACAAACAATGCAATTTTAAGAGTGTTTTTTTGTGCAAAATGAAATCAGCGAAGTTGAAATATTCAAATACCTACTTGCGCTTCATGACAAAGCTAATTTGAATTTATATATTAGTCGGAATTGTATTATGCAGATGAATGCAAGGATGAAATCTACAATTAATTACTGTAAGTACTTCGCAGATTTGCATTGCATGAGCTTTTCACTCTATTTTTGTGGAAATCCTCTTTTGCTGACGATGACGGCGAGCTTCGTAAAATATGATCGAATAGAGCTTTTTGCATATGAAAAGCAAAGTTATAAAAAGCTTTATTTTATCAGAATTTATAGTTCTGGTGGTATTAATATTACTTATGTCAGTGACAGTGCCACAACAGTAAATAAGCAAAATACAGCATGAAGCATTTGATTTCTCGTTTGGAGACCTACACGCAGCTCTAATACGTATATTTTTTGAAAAAAATTATTATAATATATTCCATATACAGAAATGGTTTGAGTACGACATTCCTTTGAAAATGAAAGTCATATGTCAATAGTGGGATACCTGCTAAAAGACTGGTGCATTTGACAGTCAAAAAATTCTAACTGTCCTTATGCAGCGTTTTTAAATGAAGGTGGTAACGGTTGAAGTCATGTACCGTAGGAATAACTCACCATATAGCTACGGATCGGCATTTACAATTTTTCGCAACCACATCCTGTTTGCTTTTCCATGATGTTGGCAAGTAAAAAACCAGTGAAAGGCAGCTTGTTGACTTATTTGTTGAGTCGAGTAGGCATGGCATGAAAGTGGGTCGTTGTAGAGATACATTGATACATAGTAGAGTAGTAGTGAAGAAGAAGTACAGTACAAGTAGCCAGCGTGGAATAGCATGTACAGTAAATTCAACTATTTATAGGAGAATAGATAAAACACGCTTGGCTCTCTGTAATCTATAGCTACATCTGCCTTCATTTTATTACGGATAAAAATGTGATCTGGCTGTATAAGGTGGATTTGTGAGCACAAATGTCATCTACACAGCTTACAATTCAATTTTAAATCAGGAATTATTGTTGGGAAGCCTGCCTTGATGGCTGAATTGTTCCATATAGGTTGACTCCTTCAACTCCTTCTCGAGTGTATACTTAGTTATTCTACTTATTATAGAGGATGGATAAGTGAAATGAAAAAAAGTTATTAAAAGGAGTGTATGCCAACGAGACTCGGCTCAACTTAAGAAAGTATTTGTATGTATATGGTTCACCATAATCTTTTCAGCGCAGCCTGCTATATCGTGAGGATGCAGCACTTGTGTGTATAGGTGTGTATAGTCCGGAGTGATGTAGCTCACGGTAGTAATGCAGCAAAAAGACAATGGCAAATGGTGATGTGAAAACTTGCTTCACGGGATTAAATAACAGAATTTTCTCCGTAAGCTTAAGCTTGAAAGAATTGCAACGTGCTTGCTTAGCTCGTACAAAGCCCAAACTCATCCTGACCTCTGAGTGACAGGCAAATGATCTTACGACGATATACTTCCATATCTTCTAAACAACCATCTACTGTTGGCATCGACTCGGTCGTTTTGCACACGACAGCTCTGAATCTCTCTCAACCTTGTTTTCGCCAATTTGTAAATCCTGGTGTATGTACATGTATTCATGTAATGGCTGTTTTCCTTCTCGTATTTATAACTTGACATAGCTCTGCTTCGCTCCGCATTAAACAGTAGACAAGGAAACTATGTGATACTTTATTACCTACACACGAGACTGGATTCTTCTTCTAACTATAAAGCTGGGACAGTTGACTGGAGTCTGACGCGCAACGAAGGTTGTCTTTCTTTATTCCAAATGCTACTTTAACAATGGATATGAGGATGACCTATGGTCTATGGTTTCAATGGAGGCAATTTTCATTCTAATGTTGCCTGAACAAAATTATGCTCTACAAAAACTCTATAGCAAAGCATTCAATTGTACTTACTGTGGCCTCTACGAACTTTCTCATTTCAAATTTGCAGAACACAGAACATTTCTCAACGCTGATCTCCTCCAGAGACTGTAGGTACAGACTACACAGTAGGTAGGTCGGTAGGTAAGGTACCCAAGTTAACATTCTGTCTGTGCGACTAGGCTGTCTTGTCTGGTATGCTCTTTGAAGTTCGCAGTTTAGTTTAGTAGTCGGGTAAGGACGACATTCATTCTTTCTTCCTGTGTTGTTGCACGAGTCTTATATAATATTATAGCACACTTTTATATGAGAGAATTGTACTGAGAAGGAAGGAAATACAGGAAGAATAACGAAATGGCCGAACGCTGTCTGTTAGCGCTATTACACATACACACTGCCGCGTCTGCAACTCCTATTACTGTCTGCTAATGTATGTAGAATCCCTATATGAGAAGATTTTATATACACATAGTAATCTATAACTAAGTACTTGAGCTTATCATTAGTTTTATTTTATACGAGTCTGGTCGGTGGTATGTGGCGCACCGCCCTGTTCGCTGTTTTCTTCTGAATCGGCAACGGGAATGGGGGAACCAACCGGCCTGACTGTGAGTTTCTCTTTGCCAACATGAGAGAAGTAGTGTGGTGTTCTTTCTGTTCATATTATACTGTGAGGATAATATACATATATATCGATTCCGATGCAAGGACGACGACGAGTGGGGCTATGACTACTGTAAGCTTTTACCAACGACGAATAGACTACTACTGCTTCAAACTTCTATAATATGATGAAGATATACAAGTAGTAAAAAGAAAAGCAATGAGGCAGCACAGACAAGATCCTTTAGTAGAATTTCGTTTTCTCCGCTAAAAATTGTAGACGAGAAACGGGGAAATGTACAATGCAATTTTTTCCACTATTCTTCTTCTCTTTCGCTTTCGTAATTCACATTCCTCGAGTCAATCATAATAAGTGCGGATGTGTGTAAGCTTTTTGTAAGCGTGAATTGTAGTTAAAGTAAAAGTAAACTCATAAAGTCAACAGCTTTCTGCCAAAGGTATAGAAAGAGGTTCCTATTTTCCATACGAATATTGATTCTTGTTGGTTTTCTGCAAAGGGAAAACACACTATAGAAGCGAGAGTAATTTTACATTAACAACAACGGGTCTTGGCCATCTCATCTTTTTCCAAGCAGGTATCCACCTCACTACCCCAAAACTTTGAGCTTTTAGTAAGTATTAGGATGCTTTGGAAAGTTTGTACGACCAAATCCGAGTCTCGGGCAGGGAGAACAATAATGACTAATGTTATTTTGCTGTGATGGCAAAATTTCGTGATTCTTATGGAAATCAGGACGGGAAAATGTGAGCTGAAATGCATTTAACTCCATAATATTACCCAGGTTGACAGAAAAGCGGATCTATGACAAGATGTTACAAATAAACACAGTAATCCTCTGTATAGCATAATATAATGCACATCATCACATCACTTTTCTCTTGAAGCACATCAGAGAGCGAACACAAAGAGAATCTCATCTGCGACAACAACTTATTATCATAAGATGGTCTGGTATTATGTGAGCAACTTTTGCTTAGTGCTTTACTTACGTAGACTCTCTCCAGAATTATCTTTGCTTTCTCAACCACCAGCCATCCACGTAACGTAAAAGCTATCCTTGTGCTCTTATAAATATACATTACACGCACACAACACACACACAGGACGACGGATAACTGCTAGTGACTGACAAACAAGAGCAATGTGCCATGCCACGAGCTTAAAGAGAAAATCAAAGAAAATCCATATTCATCGGCTTAGCAGCCGTGCGGCTTTCTTTTTCGTATACGTGTGATACGTTGCCACTCCATGCATATAACGTACGTGTAACGGTGTAAGTGTTCATACATATTTCATATTTTGCTATGGGGCCATGTCTATGAAATTACTAACGTATGAATGAGACTTCATGGACTTTTTCTACTTCTCTACTAAATCTCCATCTAAAACCATAAGTCTGTCGTCAAACGACAAGGTAACACGTTCGCTCAAGGTGTTTAGATGTACCTGTCCACGACTCTACCAATGCGCCTTGAGGATTCAACGTCTTCGTACTATTTATTAATCTGTAATGCAATGGATTTATATAATGGAACACTGTAGAGCAACTGTTGTCAAATTAAAGGAAAATCTGCAGTACAAGGGCCAAGGTCTGTCTGTCGCTCTAAATGAAAAAATACCACTATTCTTTCTCTCCAAATCCCCTTTACTGTGTTCGCAGCTAAATTTGGGATATGCAATTTATTCTGCTTTTTCTGATGTGGTGCACAATACCAGCGTTCGTCATTCACAGAAATAGGTAGCAGACCTCATAAATTTAACATAATCATACAATGAAGGCTGTTTTAATTGTATTTGCAACATTACGTAATTTGCAATCCCGAACTGCATTACGGGATTGCATTGCGGAATTCTACATTATATTATTATACGATAAGATTAACGGAATAATAACACACTAGCACCGGGCACTGATGAATTGATAAAACGCTATTGTTTTCATTTATAGGGTTACCAACCAATTTTTATAGTAAGTAATCAGATCATTATCACGTATGTTGGAGTTATACCTAGATCCTACAGCTAAAATTTGAGTATTCCTCCTTTATTTCTATTTTCAGTATCGATATGGACTACTTGTAATAGTTCATAGCATGAATACTTTTTTTTAGCATAACGATGGAAAGGAATAAAATGCAGACTGGTTGGTACATGTCATTACATTTGGTTTCAGTCAACCATTGAATTGTGAAACCTTATTATTTGTTATTTGAATGCAGAAGGTACGCGAAAAAATAACATTGGATAGGTAATGAAATCAACTTGCTTAGCTTAATGGTATGGATCATGACATAATTGTAAATCCGATGTGGACAGTTCTACATTTTAGATTGTTGATTCAATGCAAATGAAGTTTTCTGAGAGTATGTTTTTAGAGTTGTTTTTTGAGAAGTGCGTCTTACTGGAAGAGAGAAGTAGAAATACATGTTGTAGTTAACTTTGAATGACATAGAGAAACTTCACGTGAGTGCACTCTTCAACTGAAATTTTTCTCGTGAAGTAAGAATATTGCGAAGTAAGTACTTTCAATGTTGTATTCTGTGATGTTTTTTGTTTGAATGATTCTACAGGAAGTATGTGCTGGACATAATAAAATCCTTTGAGTACACTCAGACTTCAAGAGCATAAACAAAAGTGTACGATGAGGTTCTAAAGTTGGCAGTATTTGTAGTATATGTAGGATAAGCAAAGGAGCTTTTAGTGTATCAAAAACCATTCATTAGCCATTTCCGACTAATGAACTTTCATTTATTATTAACTCATAGTCAGTAGAGAATAGTAAAAGGCTTATTTCACCCCTTTTAGGGAACAAAGAGGGTTCCTGCATATTCATTCCTAATAGAATTCAATAATCTTTATAATTTTATCTCCGACTTTGTCCGCGCGTTGGAAATAAAATGTTAGTTACATTTTCACGGATAACTTTTAAATATTTTCATACAATTAATGAATGTGTAATTTTTTTTCTCGTTTTACCCACATCTTAGATGTTTCTTTATCACATCTTTATTGTAGTCTAGTTTTTTTATCAACCTGTGCTGAATAGAAGGAGAGTAAGAAGTAATGAGGGAAAGTAGGAGAAGTAAGAGGTGAAAACCTGCATGTTTTTTCCATTTAAATGGATTTCAGTTGATTGCATTGGGACGAAAAAACCTATTTAAACATGAATATTGCAATTCATACCAATCGGCAAACATGGCAATACAAAGTTTTTCTAGGTGCCAGTTTCGATCGTTGTAACTCTCAACGTTTTATTTATCGGAGTTAATAACAAGGTTTTGACCAAAGTTTCTATAAACGTAAAGTGCATATATATTTTTCATTTAAGGTTTCAGTTTCATACTTGTAGTAGTAGATATTTACTAAGGTGATGGTAGTCAACTGTATTTACGACTTTCCGTGTTCATATTATTTATAGGAAATATTAGGGATATGAGATTTCACGTGAAGTGAAACGGTTTGCATTTCTAACGATAGCGATCTACAACGTAGTGTAATATTAGTATTGACGTATTGTTAGAAAGCAGACTTTTAACTGACGTATGTCTTTATAAAATATTATTATGGTTTACATCAAAATCTTGTTTAGAGGTCTCGGTTTGCCCTGAGCTCTAACTAGAGTTCAATGTGAATGTGTAACCCATGTATTTTGGCCATATATCACTCACTGCAATATTTTCGAAGCACTACTATTAAGCAACCTCAATCACAGTAAATATTTACCCTATCAATGCTATAAATATAAAAACCCCAATGAAAAACTATATAACTGCTTCAGTACATTCAGTAGTAATAAAGACTTATAGCATCCAATAATTATTCCTGTTTACTGATAGTCTGACGCTAGTAGGTAATAATATCACATTTCCCTCAATGAGCCACTTATTTTCTCCAACATTAACAATCCATTCCTTGCAACTACTCTTTGCAATGAATATGAACTACCTGTACCTATCGCCATTACTGCCGACTTGCTTATCTCAACCACACATCATCTTCTGCAGTCTCTGAATTTTATTAATATTTATTTCATAGCCAAGATTACCTAGTTACTGGCCATGGGTTGCAGATTGTTATGTTAGTTACGTAGCACAGTGGTTTGAAACTGCAGGAAACACGAGTCTGGGACCGTGAGAAATAAAATTATAATATGAAGTTAACTTTGGCAGTTATAGCTGAAGGTTATAAGCTACCAGTGTATTTTGCAGTAACCTGTTACAAATAGATACTAATGAAAGTGTACCTATATACAAATCTAGTACACAACAACAGTTGTCTTCTGGGAATAAACTGAAGGTGCTTACAACAATCACTCATTTTATTACTTCAAAATACTCGTGTAAAATACAAAACGCCTATAGCGTATGAAATGTTTATATCAACAAGCTATGAAATATTCCGAAGCGTAGTACTAGTGAGAAGTAGGCGAGAACTATAGCATAATGCCATTTAATTGTATTGAGTGCAATGCAGACTTGCACAAAGTAGAGCTAAGGTACATTATTTATGCCATGCGATGTGCTCAGGGCAGCAGTGAATAGTGACATTGTCCTTTGTATTCATACTTTCGATGAAGTTAGATAGAAACTTTATTAGTAGATTAGTCAGTTGCTAGAGATGTATACAGTGTAGTATTATGTGAGGTGGGTGAATTGGGACCAATAAAAAACGTACTTATGCATAGACCAATAATTTTAGTTTCTCTAGAAACACCACTGTTCATGAAGTAACTGTAGGTACTTTTATCTTCCGAATCGTAGTGCACATTGCGGGTGTGTATTAGAGAACTGATGGCTGCGTTCTCAAATCTGCCCATGTCGATTAGAAACTTGATACTGCCACACAGTCCTCATGGTTAGCAAACTGCTTTCCATAAGTCAGTTGACTTGCCGAAATTGTCAAATTCCTCAGAATCCTATTTCAGCATAATTTTAACATTCCAGGAGCAGAACCAATAAAATTACTGACAATTGTCAGTCGATGATGATAGTGTGCAACATAAGTGAATAAATTCCAGAAATTAAAAGTAACAGCCTGTGCAATGTTACACTCATTCTAATGCATTTTATTGACTTGACAATGACAGCTATGGTTAAGCCAAAAAGCAATAAAAATGGGCTTCTGATTGCCCACACAACTCTCTACTAAGCATGTATTCTTCATTGAAGTTTTTATTAGATGCAGATACGTCGCATGACGACGAATAGAATAGAATACTTTGGTGAGTTGAACACAAAACACAGCTAACACAAATAGCTACCTAACCTACTACTTACGTTCTATGATTGTCATGGTTGTAACAAACAGTCTGCAATTTTGTTACAAAGCAAGACTCACAGACAGGCGAAAGCTAAACTGTTGATTGTAATACTTTAGTAAAGCAGATAAAAGCTAAGAGCCATCGACTTAAGGAGAATACATTAATGACATCATCACGTTGGGGGAAAGCGGAAATGTTGCCTCATCAAGGCTAAGACGGATTACAGGAGACGGATACAAAGACACACATAGTATTTTTACCTTCACATTGTTTTTGAGATTTTGAGATATAGTTTATAATCTTTTTATTTTCAAAACACTATTTAATACGATTCTACATATAGACGAGTCTGTAGGCTAAAGCACAATATTTGTTGTATAAATCGTATTTATAAATGTATACCTGTGTACTTGAATCAATTTAAGACAAGTCATGAGTAAGCATATAGAGCGAGAATAATCAGTTAGAATTAAGAATATTCCAACAAAAACTAGTTTAGCAAAATTGTTTTCAATTGTGTCTGTTTTAAACAATGTAGAGATATTTGACAACTTTCAGTTTTTATTTCATTTTCTTCTATGGTGTAACAAAAAAGGGCGTGGGGGGGTGAAAACTACATGAAAAATCGATGATGCCATTAAGGTGTCATCCCCCACCACAATAAGTTTAGTTGCTACTTTGCTACCTCTTGTTTCAGTACAGAATTCTATTTCTACTGTTATTAATAATGGAATGTCCTAATGAGCAGCCGCACTGCTGTAACTCACTCAAGATTCCCAATTTATGTTTCTGATAATATCCGTGTATTAGCAGTGTACGACAACCTGAACATTTAATTGTTTACTAGATTGTACAGAAATTTCTGAAATATTTTATTGCTATATGGAATTAGTACAAATCATTGTCAACAACATGTATAGTTTTGTTTTATCATCTTCCTTACGTAGTAGCATGAAAATGACAATATATAAAAACTAATGCGGAACAAGGCTATGATTAACTGCTTTAATGAAAGGAATCGCTATAATAATCATAGTCATTTACTTACCTACTCACATTGATAATTCGTTGGAAAATCTGTATTATCCTAATGTAGGAACCTACGAAATGGTTACAAAGTGTATTTGTGCCAAATCCTACAATTCGAAGATCTAAGGTCATAGTCGTAAAAGTAAAATGAGTAGCTAAAATGAGTATTTATATTGCAGCTGTAAAATTGCATGCTTAATGTTGAAAGTTGTTGGGGTTCTTTCATTTGTTTATCCTTCGAGCAGACAAATAGGAAGTTGAAAGTTTTGAATTAATTCAAAGACTAGGCTATGATACGATAGTGGAGAAGAAGAGCAAAACAGAGAATATAAGTGGATTTTTTTGCAAATTACCAGCAATAGTCCTTCATTGCTGCATGGTACGTTTATTTGTAGGCTGATAGTAAATCGAAGTGCCTGCATCTGCTGTGTAGAATGTCAAAAGAGTACTTGGGTTGGTATTTGGGTACTCACATCCGTACTGCGTAGCAAGTATTTTCCTTAAGACTCTTTTTGGAAGTATTCGGTTGGAGTGAAGTAAACGGAGAGCTCATGAATGCCACTGTTTCTCTGGCACTCCATTCCTTTACTATATTGTGGTGAAATGTTTTGTGCTAGTGCCAAGTCGGAATGTGGTATGGGCAAGCAGATAATATTACATTGCATTTTGCTACATTTCACAGCTCGTCGTGTACATCAGTCGTCTCACAGCAAGTGAAATGATGGTTTGGTTGGCTGGTGAAAGTTGAGAGAGAAGTTGAATTACCTTCGTAGAAACTTCTGTACATATCTCCAGATTAGGCCAACAAAAAGTTAACTTCCACTAAGGCCAACTCACTGATTGCGATTCTGTTGAAAATGTCTGAGGTACAGTACAAACAGTGTGGTTGGCCTTATGTGTAGATGGGATGCACACACACAGCTCCAATGTTCCACAATCCATTATAGTCTACTTAGCTTGAGCTGCGTATTAATATAGTTAATACGCCAGCTTAGTGTTTAATACAACTTTGTCTCATAAGTTCTATTTCCTGTTTATTGGTTTGTCCCTGAGATTTTCATTACATATTATTACAGTTCAACTGTTAATAATAAGTGTCCATCACTCGTCTCTCCCTTTCCAGCATCAAACTCCTCTCCTCCAGAAGCAATAATATTTTCTGTTTATATCGCTTAACTTTACATGCAGACATGTGGCTTTTATCGTAACCCACATTGATTCATTACTACACAGTAATATTTATGTTGTGCAGGGACCGACTGCAGTGAACATGTACGTTTTGCGTTGCATATGGTATGTTCATCAACCAGAATGCGAATGTAGAAACTGCTTCACTTGGTTTTTGTGTTCATTCATATTCGCTGTCATCCGCAATAATAAATACACAATACAGTAGCAGAGAGATACTGTCTGTCTCTTGTAGTGTGTAGCATAAGCTATCAGCCATCCGTATGTTGTACCGGAGAAATATTTCTATTAGTATACAGTTGTTACGCTGCTTTTTGTACATTAGCAAAAAAGATGAGTTTCATATGTCACATTGAATTACTAATGTTATTATATCATTCAAAGAAGCCATCATCTCTTTTTCGTCTTTGATATTATCTTTCGTCATGAATTCCATTCAACATTTTGTTGCAACCTTCCAAAAATGTGACCTCAGTTGAAGCCGAAGCTTTAATATGTTGTGAGAGCGTTAAATATTTAATATCCTGGTTCTGTCAGCTTTTATCAAGTCATCTTTATAAGAGATTCTCCCATTTCAGACATTAACAAATTACAGTTTTCTTATAAAGTAGCTATTTATTGAATGGTGTCAAACGAACTTTACCTACTGATCTCATCTTTTTATCTAGAATATAATATGAACAGTGAGTTGAAGAGCCATCGGCTGTTTTACAATTACTCTGCTCCAGTAAATACTGTCGCTCGTAATTATTATTACATAGGACGCTCCTAGCGTTGATTTTTAATAGCCTTGGTAGATACGGGTTTAATACCAGAGTTGAATTAATTGTAAACTTGCTTGATTCATATTGGTGGTGGAGGGCTTTCAAGATGCCTTCACTCTTGAAGCTACTAACCATAGTTTAATTTGTCATATATTTTATGGTGATGTTCGGGTATATGTAGTACGTCAATTCGTCATCTAGGTTAAATGTAGCCCACAACAGTACTTACTACTTGCAGTTAGACAGTTCTTTGAACTGGAAATTAATTAATGGAGAACTATATTGACATATTACAAAAACTAATTGAAAATCCTCTCCTAATAAACACAATGAATTGCACTACACTTGAAATGGGTTGAGTATGAGTGGTGTCCTTTATTAAATGCAGCTTTTACCACAGAATTTGAAGCAAATGTTAGCCAACAATGGGAATTGTAAACAGTCCGATTATGTGGTTCATATAATATAAGAAAAAGATTAGCAACAATAAAATATTATCGCAGTTTATTATTATTCTTTACAATGATGTCCCGAACGTGTGTCAGGATTAATGCTTATAAAAACATCATCTTTCGTTGGGTGACTTTTAGCTTTGACTAACCATAAACGAAACGAAAACTTACTGTAAAAATAAAAATAATTACAAAAAGGGAATATTTCGTATTACACAGATTGAGATAGATTATTCAGGTATCTTCTAGTTATTATTATCATTTCTTAATAAGAAAGGTGGTAGAAATGTGGTAAGGGTGACCTGGCATGGTGAAATAAATGATCATTGAAAAGTTCATTAATTTTGGCAGAATGCAGAGCCATTTTCAGAAATTACACCGTTACACCGTAAAAGGATTCACTTACGATTCGTTAGATGAGGATCGTCATATTCGAGGTGTGTTAGAAAATTCTCATTTCACACTATTCATTAAGTAAATCCCCTCAAGGTGGGTTGCAATCATCGTCTCAGGTTTAAAATATGAAATGCGTGTTTGTAGTTTCTACTATATATAGTAAAATATTTATATATTATGAATATTATGATACACCTTTTATATCCTGAAACAGACAATTGTAAACAGGCATGTCTGCAGGAGGCGTCAACATCAAATCTACTACTTTCCATCTCTTGCATTAATTGCCACGGATATTTCGCTCCGAGCTGTCATTTATAAACATAGCGAACAACAACTGTCTACTTAAACTGAGTAAATGAATATTCCCCCTGAATAATTGAATTCCGAATAACATTCACTAAAGTCTACATCAGTTGAAATACATATTAATAACTTGCCTTTTATTAAAGTATTTTTTATTCCAATCATTTCCTTAAATTTCATCACAATCATTTCATTAAATTTTCATCCAAATTATATCCTTAAATTTTCATCAAAATTATTT
>JABASD010003650.1:0-18906 GCA_019776165.1 Pogonognathellus flavescens | reverse complement strand
TTGAGACACTTCTAGATACATTTGGGTTATTTTGAGACACTTCTAGATACATTTGGGTTATTTTGAGACACTTCTAGATATATTTGGGTTATTTTGAGACACTTCTAGATACGATTGGGTTATTTTATTTTAAATATTTCAGTTATTCGGCCAAATATACTAACGCATTAATTTGTTAGCCAATACTGAGTTCAAAACTATTTAATTAATATTTTTAGATTATATATCTTTTAGCTACGTAGTTCTAATTGACGCAAATGGTTCAAATTTTGTGAAAGTTGCATGCATTCAAAATGAAACAAAAAAGTTACACAGGAACACCATTTAAATAATTCGAAAAACAGTTTTTAATTATCTCATAAAACACAACTGCACAGACTGTGTTTCTGAGAATACGCAGCTCTCTCAGCTAAAATCCCTTTTGAGTTGCACTTTCATAATTATCCAGCACTTTAAATAACACAAACTCTCTCTTCAATGATGATTTAACCTCATAGGTACAAAAATCGACGATGTAAAATTTCCAAAACCTTAAATGCTAACATGAGAATGTATAGAGTCAAAATGATAGAACAGTAGCCTGCTGAATGACTGCTTCATCTTGATTGGGAGAAGTTCAGCTTTTCGCCTAAATTTATAATGCGCGATTAGGTATCTATATTTATTCAGTAATACTAAATGAAATATTATACTGACAAAATACTTCCACGTCCATATTGGTTATGGTTGCGTAAATAACTAAATGCCATTAAAGCAGAAAATAATAAAATTTTGTATACACTATATTGCAAGTATGTGAAACATTCGGGCCGGACATCCGGTAACTCGGTCTGTTAAATAAACTACTACTCGACACGCTGACTGGCAATAAAGGATATTGACGTTTCTTCTTCTTGCTATTTGTAGGCAGAATAGAATAATTTATTTGAAAGCTTATTCGGAATTAAATATATGTTAACAATCACATTTTTAGAAAAATAAATTGAGGGAAAAGTGTTAAATCATTTTAAAATCTTAAAAATGTTGTTGAAAATGTGGTTTGGCTCTAAACAGTACAAGTCTTAAAGTTATGTTTTAGGTCTAGTAATCAGCTTATCAGCCTAACATATTATAACGAGTTATACTAGAATAATGCAGTATAATATTATAATATAAAATCATAACTACAAAACATAAGTTATATTATGGGTTTATTTTATATATACAAAATGCTTTTTAATATTTCATCGAATGTAAGGACTCAAAATTTCCAAGTCACGGAATGACTCATTTCCAAGTCATTGAAGGATTTAAAATTTCCCACGTAGAAATGCTAAAATTGTCAAAATGATGCATATAGATGAAAATGAAAAAATATTGAGCTTAATAGCAGCTTAAACGTACCATAAAATCTTATAAAAACTGAACACAAAAACGATTTAATAAAGTAGGATTACAAAAACCTTGCAACCATTTACTAGTTCAGTATAGAAGGTTAAAGATAGTATATCGTGCTGGAGTTTAATGTAATGATTCATATTACATAATGTTATATTTAACTTTGAAGTTTGCATATTAATATTTGCTTCACATGAACTTATACATTTTGCATGTGCAAGCGTTTGTCTTCGACGCTGATTAATTAAAACGAAAATAATTATTGTCTTGTTTAAAGGAAACCTAAAAGTAAATATTAGTAAATAGCGATAAGTATCTACTATCTAGGTATTTTAATAATTGTCGCTTAACTTGTATTGACACAATTGGTTCGCTTAGAATTACTTTAAATATTCTCGTTTTAACAATTTTGTAAAAATTATATTAATATAGTCATTCTATTCAGTAAGTATTGAGTAAGCGTGCGTAGATATTATATAGTGATGGAATAGTAAGACGATTGCACAGTAAAAATTTTGTGCAAATAAAACTAAATTAACTTTGTAGCATAATATAGCATACGCGGATGTAATTTCATATAATTAAATGACAAAAAATGTCAATTTTACAGATTATGCAGATAAACAAAAAACTCATTACATTATTAATGTGTGTTAACACAAACGTAAAGCTATAATCAAATATTAACAAGAGTTAGGTGACAGCAGTGATTCACACTCACACTTTACTTTACAGGTGATGTGTTTACAAATTTAATCAACTACGGATGGCAAGTGTTATGAACGGTCCGACAGATATTTATATGGCAGAGAAAATTTCTCGAAGGAGGATCGGAGGTATATTATAGGTTTGAATGAAACTGAAGTAAATGCTAAACCACCATTAAATTATTTGCTACAGAATATGGTTAAGTTCATAGATCAATTTTTGTAATATACTGCAAGCATTTGTCTTATTTTGACTACGTCATTTACACCTCATCATTCTCTACTATAATAAATCCCTTTGTACAAACGGTCTAAATATTTAAGCACACATATTTGAATATATTTTTATAACTTAAACCCATTTTCTATTATCAGTATGGAAAGCGACACATTTGGGACATTTTGGGGTGATGTGAGACAAAATCGGGGTAATTTTGGGTGATCTCAGACACATTTGGGTGTCCTTGCGTTGACTTTAGTGGTAGCACCACACTGTAGTCGGTGGTTGTATGCTTTGATGTATGTTGTAGAGTTTGCTGACAAAGTTTGTCCGCGTACAGACAGACAGACAGACAGACAGGAAAGCAATTCACAAGATTTATCTTCGATAAATAATAACTATGTATACATAAACAGAAACCCCGGAAGTAAATAGTATTTTCTATGCTGCCTTTAATAAAGGCTATTTTGCGCATAATTACTAGAGATGGAAAAATGTTGGTATCTTGGTAGTTAGTGGAGATACCGACGGGGGTAAACAGCGCTTAATTGCCCCCAGTGAGGTGGTGACGTTATTCATTTAGAAATAATGATAAAAAACTTCCCAAAAATCAGTCCTAAATGAGGAAATTGCTCTTGAACCCCCGAAAATCCTCGAAAGGCGTACAAATCGCTCTTCAATCACCTACACCTCACACACTACCCCAATTTGAAAAACAATTCTTTAACCACCAAAAATCTCGCCCCCAGTGGGGAAATCCTACATCCGCTTAATACTCTCCGACACAATAATGATGAAATTGGGACTTATTCCATCCCTGATAATTACGATCACTGAACTTTGGAAGTAGAATTTAGAATTTAGAGGAAGCAACCAAGTTTTTAGTTTATTGAATCATGTGTTGCATTATTCCATCTTGACAGAGCTGTATATAGATATTTTGTTTCAAATTCCTTATTTATAGCATAAAAGATCCACAAAATCTGTAACACGATTGTCAATTATATCATGCCGAAATTTTGCACGTTCTGTATATTAATAGTATTTCTGTTCCTCATCGAAGGTAGGCATAATGCGAAAGACAAAGAGCAATTTGACAACATATGGTAATCAATAAAATTACAATGAAATATAGTAACTTCAGTTTCTTTGTGTTTCAGTCCAGTGCTACAGATTGAGAATGGTGGCCATCAACACTAACAGTGACAATGAAAATTTTGGAATCCAAGGTTTGTAATTTTGTGTTTTCCTTCTCAGGCAAGACTAAATATTTAAAAACAATTTTGAAAACGGTGAAAATTCGAAGAATGCATCCAAGTGGGTTTTGAGTTTTTCAATACACGAATAAATAGAAATACTACGATTTATTTAAATTCGTCCAAATTATTTAATTTTAATTATTGAAATGAATTAAATAAATAAAGTGTCTAATACTATATCCGTGTGATATAATATTCATAAAATTATATTGCACAAATTGCATTAAAAAAGAATTGGAGGGGCTGTGAAAACTTTAAATGAGATTTGAAATTACTGCTTTCTTCTGGGTGTAAATAAAATGCATTAAAAAAGATGAGTAGTGCACTTGCAACGGAACATGTGTTGTATAAGCTTACACTACGCTATTAGAAAAACATTTTTTTTGTATTCTGAACGTTTTATATATTGTTTTTGTATTTATAACTGTTTTTTGGTCTGTAATATACAGACCCAAATAGTATAGTGTAGTGGAATGTAATGAATACGAGTGTGAATGCGTATATTCATTTAAAAAATAGATCTCGAGATTAATAAAATTGTGCATTATAAATAACACAGGGAGGCAAGCGAGGAACACGGACCCTAACTGCAACGTGTGCCCTGATGGGGCTTCCGGTCGACTACTAGAACGTCAAAGATTTCGAAAGATTCCAAACTACAGATTCAGACCGAGACTTAATAAAAATAAATATGAATACGTTTGAAATCCAAACTTCCAAATGTCTACAAATAAATCAAAGTCACAATTAAACAAAATAATTGAAAACATGTTTTTACATAATTAATTTACAATCATCAATTCCTATGTTTACATTATAAATTAATCCCTATTTATTTAATTTAAAAAAAATTATGTGGAAATAAAGTAATAATTGACTTGATACCGTTAACATATAACACACATAGAGATTATTACTTAATATGAAAAATATTCCACAGATTGCCAGTATTAATTAAACAGTATATTTTTATAATTTCTGCAAGCAATAACCAACTTAAATGTACGACATGATTAAAATGTTCTAAAATTAATCAATTAATTTTTTCTCAAAGTCTATACAATTTTGAGCCCTTTACGAATGAACTCAAAATTTAGATTTTGAATTAATTTGTAAAGAAGCTTGTCGTCTCAAAGGGTCTATTCTTAAAACCACTTTAATTGGATAATTATTCTTGTGAATCATTTCAATAAAAAAACACTTTATTAGTGGATCGGTCTAATTTTACAAGGTAATTCAAAACAGGGTAATTCCAAATTATTACCCTGTTTACGGCGACAATAACATTTTTTTGCCAACAATAAGGGACCGTGCATAAAATACGTAACCAAAAATTGCCAAATTTTGGATCCCCCCTGTGTAACGCTTTTAGGTTCCTCCCTCCATTTTGTAAACGCCCAGCGTAACACTTTCTCTTAACCCCTCCCCCCTCAACTGCGAACGTATTTTGTGCACGGTCCCTAATGGGATGTCATCTTACTTTGCCTATTGGAGTTGACTTTTCGCCGATCTCATCCCAAAGGGAGCCGAGCGCAACACATTCATTGAAGTTCATCTACTGGAATGCGGATACCTTCTAGTTGGTTTCGGTTGCAAGAAGATAGGTATAACAACCGTGTGCCTACTACCTGATTTGTTGTCTGGATAGTCTGGAAGCTATTGATGTGGACTACATTATAATAGAACGTATCATTAGCTTCCAGACAACCAATCGGAATTTTTCATTCTATTTTTCATTCCAGAGAAATCATCCATTAGATCATGACAGTCGAAATCACCCTATAACCTGTCCTTAACAATAAGTCCAATTTTATTTATTTTTACCATAAACGGGTCTGCATGGTTTCGGACACTTCTTCATAATAGTGTCGTTTAAATTTTGGCTTGCAACGAACAATCTTTCCTTGTTTCGTTGTGTAGGCAAAGAATCTTTATACTTTTTATAACACACATAGATGGAAAGTAGTACTTCAAGTTTTCTTGTTTCAACAAAAAATTAAAGACTTAAAATAAGTCTGCGATGTCTGTCTATGTGAAAAGTCTTTGAAGATATTGCAGAAATGAACGAAATGATTAAAATGTTCAAATATTAATCAATTAATTTTCCTCGGAGTATGAAATTTTGAACCCTTTACGAATGAATTCAAAATTAAGATTCCGTTGTATTGTTCGTTTGACTGAAGTATCAATTTTTGCAAATTTTCAATTTCATTTACTACGTGTGGGTCACTAGTCACTATTATGGCGAGGCTCATCTACCCATCAAATCTTTCAGTTTGAGTATTTAATTGTAATAGTGCCGTGCTCGTGCAACGCGATGATCTGAACGGAAGGTGCAGGTTTATTTTATTTAACAGTAAGTCCAATTTTGACCATATACAGGTCTGCATCGTTTCGGACACTCTTTCTTGATAGTGATATTTAAATTGTAGGTTGCAACGAACAACCCTTCCTTGTTTCGTTGTGTAGGAAAAGGCACCGAATCTTTATAAATATCACAAAAGTAGCTGTCGTGAACTAATATGTTTGATTTTATCCTAGCATAAATACCTGTCAAAAACGACTGGTCGAATCCTTTGTGGAATTTGGATTTATCCGACTGAAATTGTTAAATATATTAACTGTTATTATGCTCACAGTTCGCGTTTTGGACAAATGAATTATTTTCTAGAATTACTTACGTTGGCTTGAAACAAAGAATTTCGAAAGTAATTTGAAATAGATGGAGAGATTAAATTATTTTTCGCTCCCCACATGCCACCTAAAATGCGAGTAAAGTGGCCAGGATGGTCTCTCATTGCATGAAAAGTGTAATTGGAATTAATCCATTGAAGCACTGCATCTTTCTCTCTTTGAGTTATCAAACTGTCAAGATCACGGCTCAGAAAAATATTTACAGTGGCATCTCCGAGGGGAAGAAATCTCCACACCTCACCGTAGATTTTAGTAGAAACATTTCCTAAAATGTTATATTACTGTGAAATATTACAATTCAGTATTTATTGATAATAATAATAGTTTGCTAAATATGTCACCTATTCCTGGCAGGTTTTCTAACATTGCATAGGAAAAAGTCTTGATTGTTGCACTCCAAGTGGCACAAAGTGTTATTAAATTCAGCACTTGGCACGGTGTACAATCTCATGCTCCAACCTTTGTAATATTGGCGAATCATTTTCAAATTGGCTCTGACACCGTCGTAGTATGTTTGTGGTTGTCCATGGGAAAAATGGCCATCTTTTTTGACGAATAAAGAATATGAAACAACATTTTGACTTCCTCCTGCCGCTGATGCTTTGTTACTGCATTGAGATTGAATAGCTGCTTTGTTTGTCCTGTAAAAAAACTCACTTTTTACTGATCGGGTTGTACAAGATATTTAACCCGCGACAGCCCGCAAGGCGAAGGCAGCAAACTACTGATTGTTTACACTTTGTGACCCCCCTCCCCCAGACTATTTGTGACCTTCCCAAATGGAAATCCTGGTTACGCGCCTGAATTGTCTTTCTCATTGTAATAGCATTTCTCGCTGCAGTTGAATGTGTCATTCAATTCATTTCGCTTCGTATTTCGTAGGTAATGATCAGAGCGTATTAGCTGTAATGTAGGCAAATGAAAATTAAAGTACACTCCCTCCTCTTCAATGCAATTAAGTCTACTAACAATTTTATCTAAAACGTACATAATCAAAATAAGAACGATAAGAATCATAAACACATCATAATTAACCATTGCAAGCATCAACTAAGTATTAATACGTTGAATTTTAATCTAACAATGTGACGATTTTCAAAAAATGTTACCTTTTGTTTAGAAAAACAAAGTCGCAATTGCAAAAATCACTTCTCACAGCAATTTTAGTGACCGCATTTGTTTTATTGAATTTCCAACCGATCATTCCACATATTTTTCTAAGATATATCTGCACAATGATTAGGATAAATGAAACCGTATATAAAATTAATCTCATATCAGCCAAATTCCTCTGATTTCACAAATGTTTACTGCGACCGGAAAAAGTTCATAAATCAAATTATAATATTATGCAAACGTTTGTCTTATTTTGACTGCGGCATTGACATGTCACAATACTCTACTATAACTATGCAAGGGCGTAGCTAGGATTTTGTAATGCGGTGTGGAACTGGAGCCATCTTGAGTGGGCTCATTGCCCAAAAACGCCATAAACTTTTTGGCCGCAAATTTTGTCTAAAAACATTTCTTTTCCTAAATCTGGGGGGAGAAGCTCAAACCCCGTGAGCTCATATATCAATCATATCTTGATACGCTCCTGCATGGTTTAAATAATATATGTACATAAACAAAAAACCCGGAATAAGAGTATTTGCTGTGCTTTGTCTTTAACAAAGGATAATTTGCGTATAGTTACCAGAGATGGAAAAAAGTCAGTAACTTGGTTGTGATGATACCGAGGGTCAAGGATTTCTATTTGGTGGGTGAACACAATAAATTTATTGCAAATGAGGAAAAATTATAGCAAATTTAGGTTAAAATAAGGCAAGAAAAAGCGAAAATTTTGACGATTTTTTGCTATTTTTTGGACATTTTTTGCCTTTTTCCCGGAATTTGGGGGGGGGGGCGGGCACGTGTCACGTGCCCCCCCTCTCAGTACATTCTTGTCGATGGTGGTAAACAGAGCAAAGTTGGCCCGCCAAGAAGGTGACGTCATACATTTAGGAAATAAGGCCAAAATTAAACACCTTCGCAATCCTCCAAACACCCGTCCCAAGTGATGAAGCTAATCTTGAATCCCCAAAAATCTGCCCCCGGTAAGCAATTTCGGTTCAATCCCCCACACACTTCCCTAAGTTATAAAAATATTTTTGACCCTCCGCTCAACTCTACCCCAAAAGATACTTATGAAATCGGAGCTTATTCCCTCCCTGATAATTACAATCACTGAGCTATGGAAGTAGTATTTAAACGAAGCAACCAACCAGGTTTTTAGTTCATTGAATCAGGTGTCGCATTATTCCATTGTCAATAGTATTTTTATAAAAAAAGATATATGTATGCATTTGAACTATAAGCTTCCACACATATAAAGTCTACAAATAATAATAATTGTAATAAGTTGTTGTATCTGTAATAAGTTTTTTTATTAATAGGTCACAATAAAAGATGGAAATTTTATGTATTTTTTATCGGTAAATAATTGTTAAATTGAAAAACAATTTGATGTAGAAATAAAGTAATAATTAACTTTGCATCTTTAACATAATAATAAGCATATTAAACATTAATGTTACAATATTTCCCTTTTGTTCCAACAAAAAATTTAAAGACAAAAATTAAGTCGGTTGTTAATAACTTAACTGTTTAATCGAAAGTCTAGAAATATTTATTATCACATATGTTACTCATAAATGCAAAAAGCGGTTTAAAATACTGGACATTTATCCGCCGGATTGTAGCGATTTCCAACAGGACAGTTAAATGCTTGGGCGAATTCTTTGGTATTGGCAAGTGCTCCAAGTACTCGAGCAGAGCTGGGTGAGTGGTTATCGTTTTCTACTTGGTCTTCCAGTATTGCATCCTCGTTCTCCTTAGAACCCATCGAACTGCACTGAAGCTGTATAAAAATTGTTTAAATTTGGTACAAGCACAAATTTTAAAAATTAAGTTTTGCCCAATGTAAAATTACTTGTGCTGTTGTGATAAAAAATAATTGATTTTCAGTATATTCCTCCAATCCAGGAAGTTTTTGATAATTTTGACTGTGCAAGTCGTTGTACGCAGTCAGCGCCACTTTCATTGCTGCAACATCTGAAAAATTTTCTTGGACGGTTGCTGATCCATCAACCGAAATGTTTTTGTTGATTTTCAAACGATTATAAAAATCTTCAATGCATTTTCGGGGGTCGTTTGGCTCGTAAGAACATTCTTCGTCTGTAGTGCAATTGTAATCTGCAAAAATCGACAAATTAATTTCACACATTGTTTATTAATGCAAATTTAAAAAAAGTACTATTGAAATTTTTTAAATGAGACTACAAGTACTATTAGTATTTTCGAACTATAACTAAGAAAATCATTTATATAGAGAATTAAGAGTTTCAAAAGCTCACAGTAATATTGAAAGGCATGGGACATTTCATGACTAATAGCAAAACCCAATCTTGCATAATTAACGATTTTCGGGTAGGCAGGATCAAAAACCGGTTTTTGAACGATTCCCGCCAGAAGAAGAATTTCGTCCTTGTTCGAATGATAAAATGCGTTTGCTAGGATGACGTATCTTTCGAAATTAAAATATGTGACGAACAATCTTTTGATATAATCGTTTTTTAAACTTTGCATGTTTTTTGAGTAAGTGTTTTTCGAGATTGTGATATTCTCATATCGGCGATCGATGCTTTCCAAGTCCATTATTGTCTCCGGATAGCCATTCACAAATGTCAAGTTAGAAAATCGTTGTATTACACTAGTTTTACTTTGGGGGTGCATCCACGTGGCATTGGAAATAAGTTTAAAGTAATTTTCTTTTATGATGCTATATATTGCTAAAGAATCATTTCTTTTCTGAGGTGGAAACGTTTCCAAAACAAACAAGCGGGCCGTGACATCCGGAAAGTTGTCAATCGTTTGGGATGTGCAGTTCAGAGATTTATCTTGTCAAGAAATAAAATCATCAAAATTACAAATCAATTGACGTGTGGTTTTTGTTTCAAGGAAAGTTTCAAAATACTCCAAAATAATGACAATTTTTTTGCAAATTCTCAACAAATTATATTTGAAAGACATTTTTCTAGAAGAAATTGTCATTTTAGAGTTGCTGACACTTTCATTGCATATATTATACAATTTTTTTATCAAAATAGTACGGCATTTAGCACGATATGTTTTTTACGGTTTTCATAATTGTTAGATTCTGTCAAGCCCATTGTATTTTTCAAAACAACTGATTCAGGAAATGATCTCTTAGATTGGTGAACTTCGGAATTCTCCGTAACAGTTTTTGCATCTCTCAATTGGAATAATACGTTGTGTCTCGATGTATGTGATTGGAATCTTCCGGAGTTTGAAAAGGAAACCACATTTGGAAACACGGTGTCATTACTCAACAACTCTTCAGGAAGTTCGTCGTTGTAGTCATCGTAGGGATCATCTAGCGATGATTCGTCCAAATGTTGATTAATACACGACGCATAGAAATCTCTCGCTTTTCGTTCTGCCTTTGAAATCGGTAAAAGGCCATCCTTTTCTGAAAACATTTTAATTGCAATAATATTTTGTCCGTGAGAATATATTTTATAACAAGGTAACAATTATAATACTTCTAATTGCAAATAACTGGAATATTAAGGGTTATTCATACCTACCTAAAATGTTTCTTATGACTTTCACATTTTGTTTGTCCATCAGTCCCAGAAAGCTAAACTGTTTTGTTTCATTTTTTGGTAGTTGATGTTTGTCAATCCATCCACCACAAGCGTACTACATTCCAAAATATTTAAAAAATGAACGTTATACTGTTTATATAAATAATTTATTACTGTGAAATTCTTGAGAAAAGACTGAGAAAATATTTTATGTTGTTTAATAATAAAATAATAGTAAACATTATCTGCTTGAATTGAGATTGTATAATATATAACTAAATATAGTGGCCTCTATGTCGATTCAGCAGAAAAAAACGCTTTTTTGCTTTTCCAAGGCTAGTTTAACTAGCCTAGTTTATTTATTTATTATTGAAATGGAGTTAAAATAATACCTAATAATTATACCCACCTTATAAAAATTCCAACAAGGATCATACGATTCGTTCATGCTAGTTTTAATATCTACTGCAATTTCTACGCATAAACCACTACTGCACACAGAATCTAGCAAAGAAAAAATCGCACAATTATAAAATTGATATAATTCCTGATCGACAATACAACATACTATTGCCACATCGTGACTTATACCACGTAGTCACGATGTCACAAATTCACAAACACACAGTCCGACAAAGTAAGAAAAATGATTAGTCTTAAAGTAAAATTTAAAAAGGCTAAGCAACTGAATAGTATTTTTATTGCTTAAAGTTAAGTTAAATTTTTATAGTGTTAAAATAAATGCAAATTTATCACCTTTGACTGTGCTTCTGTATAAAATAATATCCACGCCAGTTATGAAAATAAAGATAAGGAGCAAGGAAAGTGCGGCAAGGGTTGTATTTCTATGGTACAAAACTTTTTTCCAAAATATTTGTTGTGTTGATAAAGAAGTAGCAGACAAATTCTGTTGCAATATTTCTGCAGCAGTTCTTCTTCTTGATTTCGTTGAATCAACCGAATCATTATTATTACTTTCCTCTTCTAAAATGAATTCCGTGTATTCGTTTGCTACCAACAGGTCTCTGTCTCCGTGAGAAGTCATAGTGTAAAACAATTTAAAAGATTCAAATTCCAATTAACAATAGTATATTAATTTTTAAACTGATTGAAACTGTAGTTGTACATTCAAAACTACAGAATTGTTTTACAAGTCACCTGAAATATGCACCGAGAGTGATTTATGTATAAGTCCGTTTATTTGGTTGTTGGTACTCCATTCGTACTCCCACGTCACGGGAGAAATGAAATTATGTACAGAGATAACAAAATCGTTTTAACACGATTATGGAATGACGATATCCAATATCCAAGAACAAATAAACCATTCAAAACAGATGTAATAAAGTAGCGTAAGAAAAACAATTACGTAAGCCAAATAACAATTGTTTACTATTGATTTGTCAAACTCTTTTCGTCAATAGGGGTGTTAATTGTTGTTGTCATAACTGTTTTGACAATTTTTGAACGCATTCACTGGATTCGTAGTGAAAATATCGAATTAATGATACACAGACGGACAGACAGAACGTTACTATACAGTAGCTTTCGTTACTAAATATTAAATGTCACCGATTGACTCCATTTTCAAACTGGACCTTTATTGTGACCCAGAGATCACGTATGAGTAGTTTTAACGAATTGTGTTCATCCGTTCGGGAATAGCGGTCACAGACAGACGGCCGGACAGACAGACGGCCGGACAGACGGTTTCACCATTCTTATAAAGTAGCTTTCGCTACTTAATAATCAGAAGCAAACTCAAACGCTTTTTTAAGAATGATACAATTGAAACTGTCCATTATCAATGAATACACAATCAATGTCAGGTCGTTGTGTTATGTATCGGATGTTAATTTATTCACATCGTTTTGCAGTGATTTAGGAAAATAATACTTTGTAACTTTATCGTAGGGAAGTGTTGAAAAACATTTGTTGATAAATTGATAAGACATTTACTGATTAAATGAATGAAATACTGTCGCAAGTCGATCTGAATAAACTTCAGATAACATTCATGAAATAAACAATGTTGTGCGTGATTACTACAACGTTTGCTTTGTACCTTCTCCAATGAACTTTCGGACTGCACAAATTGATAAATTCTTTATTTAATTGATGACTTTATTTCGATGTCTTCAAAATATTTAAATTAATTGTGAGAATAGGAATTTGAAGAGGAAAGCTAAATTTAATTAGTTTAAGCATAATATTCAATGTAGAAATTAATTACTAGGTACATGGAAATTCTTTGTATCGAAATTTTAGGTTATCAGAATAATGAATACTGGAATAGACAATATTTTGCAGTTTTGTATAATGTATAATTTGTGTTCTGCCGTAAATCTTCTTTGTATTTCATTGAATCACGCTGCACCCTTAATAAAATTTCCCTGTCTACCTTTAGGGGAAAGCGAAAGGGCCGAAGGGAACTACAAAACCGCTTATAATGGATTAGTAATTGTCTTTTTTTATTTTGAAAGGACACTTTTTGCAATCGGTTACAACTTTTGACTGAATAATGGTTTTCCAGGAAATGTTCTAATTTTCGAACAAATAGCAATATAAAATATTTAAATTAAAATATTGAATGCCTGAATAAATCATTTTACATTCTTGCAGCAATATTTATTGAAGTGCAATTTATGAAAAATTCCTCTATAAATTTTACAGACTTGCATTATATTTTGTGACAGCCTTCCTTTCTTTATTTGACACTTTCTTTATTTATTCGCATGTGACATACATTATATGCATACAGTGAAGGATAATATCTGCAATTTGACCCCCAAGGGTGGTTCATGACACTACCATATAATTCCAGACACAAAAGCAAGCAATATTTTCCTCTCACGAACCCCTGGGGTATCGAATTGCAGATCTTATCCTTCACTGTACTCAAATGCATGTGTATCTATTGCACATTGACCGATAATAGCCCGACCAAACCATATAACCCTACTCAACATAGTTCGTTTTATCAAGCTCTACAACATATCAAAATTTCAGAAAAATTGGCAGAAACGGAAATTTCCATTGCCTAACCGAAAACCTTATTGATGTATGAAAAATTACCGATATGAATGTGTAGGAACTGTTGAAGGTCCCAGTCATTGTACAAGAGTTAACAGTTAAAGGAATAGTAACGGTCACATTCGCCAAATAATTTAAAAGTCCTTCACTCTCTCTGACCACGATGTTTCCGCAATTTGCAGCTGAGGAAATGCAAAAGTAAGGTGCAAGAGTTATGGCTAAACAACTGTAGAAAATTTTGTCATCTTGACTTTGGATGACTTTATGATTAATGGAATAAAATTAAATTACAATGAACAAGAACAAGAACAAGAACAATGTTAGACATGCTTATATAACTTTGTCGCCACCTATAACATGATAAGAGGACAATGCCATCATACGACCCGCTACAAATGTATCAACACGATCCTTCTTCAATGCATCATGTTAACCTTTATAACAGTTTAAACTGCGATTGTAAGTAGGTAAAATTTGTGTACATGCGAATTAAATTACTTAGGTATAAGCAACAACTTTAACACAAATTAATTGTGCTATTCTTTTTAATAAAGAAATTATTGTTTCCCACCGCCTTTGAGTACCATACATGATAATTTTCAATCTATGTGAATGCTAAGCACACTTTTCGCATGTCAAAATGAATTATACCCATCATCGATCGTGCTTAAATTATCTACAGATACTTGAAATACAACTACATCAGTCATGTAGTAGTCATACATAACAACGAAACAGGTACAACGAAATGGTTCATTCCGTCAAAAGTACCAACAAATTACTTTATGTTAGGAATGTCATTGGTTAATTCATTTAATTCATATTGTACACTACATGTCATTCATACTTATTTATATTTGCTACCCACTACATGATTGATAATATGATATAATAATATTATTTCTTATTTCATATGTAATGTATTTGGGTTCTGACGTATTTCTTCTTTGTATTCCAATTTATTTCACATGTAAGTTGTTATATTACAATTCTTCAACACAAAATTGATTTCAAAATAAATACTCCCATTAGCATGAAGATGGAAAGAATATATATAAGAGATGGATTTTTTAAGTAATGCAAAAAGTGTTGAATGATGAAATTCGATTTTAACCTTGATCTCCATTTTTATCATCATATATGTTTTCGCATAATATATGTAGTTTACATTTTTGTCCATTTAGAACGATGCAAGTGGAAACTAAACGAAAGTATTTTCGTTTAGTTTTTAAAGCTGTTTAAGTTTTTTTACAGTGGCATATGCGTTGCATAATTTGTTATTTTACTGGACCCGCAATAATTTTCATAAAAGGTCTTTTTTTACTTTTCTAGCACTAACAATAAGTTTAGACGCGTCGACAAAAATTGCAATACAATTATGTCGGTATTATGTAGGTAAGCATTCGTTAAAATATTACATCGATTCATTGATTCAAACATTTGTGCTGGTAACAGTAACAGTGGCAGAACAAACACACAATTTTAAGAGTGGGGTGTTTCCAATCTAAAAGGGGTGTAAATACGTATATCCTGTATAATAGGAAAAAATAAAATAAAAAGTTCGTCACTTTTTTGTATTGTAAAATGCTACTCCAACAGAAAGTTAGAATTACTCCTTATTTAGGTCTTCGTATAAATAAACGCCCCCACTGAAATTGCCGAAAACTGCAAACACAAATTATTTTGTCGCCAATTAAATTGAAACGGAAAAATAAAAATGCAGTTTGTAAATGCGATGCGGATGTATTTTTGTACAGTCTGAGTCTCTGACGATGAGTATATAAATGTGTTTTATGGGTTCAAACTGAATTTATTAAGGCCAAACGTGTGTGGTTTTCATGCGAATCACTAACCAGTTTTTCTGTCTCTCAGTCTGTGAGAGCGGACAAAATATATCCATGTTCGGTCTTACTAAAACCGTACTTAGGTTAGGTTTATTATTTATCGAAGATAAATATTGTGAATGACTTTCCTATCTGTCTGTACGCGGACAAACTTTGTCCGCAACCTCTACAATATACAGCAAAACATACCACAACCTACCACTGACTGCAATGTGGTGCAACCACTAAAGTCAACACAAAGATACCCAAATGTGTCTCACATCATCCAACATTACCCCGATTTTGTCTCAGAACACCCCAAAATGTCCCAAATAAGTCGCTTTCCATACTTATAATTGAAAATGGGTTTAAATTATAAAATTATTTTTCAAATATGTTTGCTTCGATAAATATTTAGGCCGTTTGTAAAAAGGGGTTTATTAAGTATTGGAGATACTTTATGGGTATCAATTAATGCATGTCAGCGGTCCAATGTCCGCAAGTAATCTCACACATTTATGTATCTCACCCCTAATCATGTGGCCTATATCAATCCAAGGATAACTAAATGTGTGTCTCTTCACCCCAAGTGACCCTTTGTCTCAAATCACCACAAAATGCTCTAAATGTGTCTCACGTTACCGCAAATTCCTCTAAATGTGTCCTCTGATACTTGTATGAGTCCGATTTGTAAAAAGGGGTTTATTAACTATACCGTTCATAGTCTATTGTATTCGTATATTGCAATTGTAAGAGTAATAAAAATATTATGACCTGCTGCGAAGTTCCGGGGTAGAATAACGTAGAACACATTTGCATTTTCATTTACGAAGTAATCTCTTCGGTATAACAACAATATACGAAGTATTTCTATTAGAAATTCAGGAGGTTGAAATTTGGGAAAGCCCAAAAATCAGTAATTTGATAAATTGTGGTTAAGTAAGGTATAACAAAAATGACTAATTCTAGAGCTTCCAAATTACAGTTCATTAAATTTATTTTCATCGCAGTTGTTTTCACGGTTGGGTTGATTCATATATTGGACTCTTTTGCTAAATACTTGTCCCAACACCTGAATCCGAATTTCAACGAAGATTTAATTTTTAATTCCAACTTGTCTCAAGATGATCCAATTTTGATTGAATATGCTAAAAGTAAGTTTCTGATTGCACCTTCTGCCAAAAAATACAATTTAAAAAACCCATTTGACGATCCTGCGAAAAATGAAAAGCAACATTTGTACGCGTTAAAGATTTTAAATAATATGGTAAGTAATTCTGTGCTAGTAATATTATTCTAATTCACACACATTACGAATATTCAAACCAACATGCAACAGATAGTACACGGAAGTAAAATTATAATGATGATTTGAAATTGCGTGATGCATTATTTTTTTCAGAAAAATGGATTTTTTATTGAATGTGGGGCAAATGACGGTGAGACGTTATCCACGACCTTGGTTCTGGAAAGAGATTTTGGTTGGAATGGATTACTCGTGGAGCCGGACCCTTCTCCATTTTCTCTACTGGTCAAGAAAAACAGAAAAGCCTGGATAAGTCCAGCATGTTTGTCCGTAGAGCCGAGGCCACAAAAAGTACGTAATTTTATTGCCTTTTTACAAGCATACCTTTTCAAGTACAAATAGGTAAAATCTGGGGCCTAACTATAGTAGGGGTCACACAGCCGTTCTAAGCTTATAAAATTTAAAATGTAAGCTCAAATTAACCAGACACACTTTCAATTTCTGTGTGACGTGAAAATTTATACTATTTTTGGTATTTTGATGATTTTGGATTTGGCTTGAAAATTCCAAAAATATCTTGTGTAAGTTCTAAAAATTTGACGGGGGATGGGTGCCTGGCACCCAATCACCCACCTCTACTCTCTTGGGTAAAATATAACATTCAATATTTACCAATGAGGAATACTAATTATAACTTGTGTCAATTATGAACTTAATTATAAAATAGAATTTTAAATATACGTAATTGAATGATTGAATTTTTAAAATTCTTTTCTGTCACTTTAAAATTTAAAGCTTAAACGCGACACTTTGGAAATACAGAAAGAGTTAGTACTCACCTAATGTTTTATCTTACCTGATGATATTAAAAGGACGTATTCAAAATGGGTGTTTCATTCTTATGAAATTATGCAGATTCCATGACTTTCCCTGGTATAATACACGTCTTTTCTTTGCTTTAGGTCAACTTCGCACGATCAGCTCAAGGCTCCGTTTTCAGCGGAATCCAATCTTTGCTGATGTCAAATGTCGCCCAAAATAAATTAAATACAAACATCAATGCTACTTGCTTACCAATATTTACCTTGCTCTCGGCTCTGAAGGTTAAAACCGTAGATTTCTTTTGCCTGGACGTGGAAGGAGCGGAACTCAAAGTTCTTCAAACTATTCCATTCGATTCCATACTCATTAAAGTGAGATTCTTCTATTCCTTTCATGTCTGAGACAACTATTTTTGCAAAAGCTACACGTCTGTTTATTAAACCTTTTTCCAATTTGTTTAGGTAATTACAATTGAATATAATCATGTCCGTGAAGGTCCAACTGCAATAAAGGAATTCATGAAATCCAAAGGCTTCGTTTTCTTTAAGGAAATATATGGACCGGCTATCGCCGATTTAATGTTTGTCCACGAAAGTTTAAAAGAAAATATACGCAATGTGAAATTATAATCATCCACCCAACCCTTATTATTACGCTATTTTAAGAATTACGTATTACATAATGATGCAACGAAAATTCGATTGGAATATTCAGCCAATAAATTGTTATTCTGCAGAATAATACTAACCAATAAAATATTAACCAATATTTAATAATTTAGGACATTTTTTCATCAATTTTATAATATGAATTTCCCTTAGCCATGCAATTGTTTCAATGATATTCGAAAACGTGCCGAATTGTACGAAAAAATCATCGCAGCTTAAACTAAAGAGATTTTTTCTACACAAGAGTTTCCTACACAAGTGAATACATTGTAGCATTAATTATTTCACTTTTTTATATATTTCTGTATAAATTAAGTAACGAAGTTACTTTATGTGAAGACTGAAGCTGTCTGTCCGTCCTTCACCACGATAACTTGAGAACGCTTTGAGATATTTTGATTATATTTG
>JABASD010003649.1:0-18910 GCA_019776165.1 Pogonognathellus flavescens | reverse complement strand
TTCACCGATTTCCGGAACGAGACTTGAACTTTTATCACTTTTTCTTCTCTCCCGCTTTGGTATGGCAGGTTGTGGCTCATCAGATTGATCAAGACCCATGACTTGTTCTTCCAATTCCCGCATCCACTCATTGGCTGCTATGGTATTGTAATAAAACGCATGTGGGGATCCGGGGGCTTTAGGTTTCCTTCTCTTCGTTCGTTCGGGTTTCGTAGGCTCGTCGCTAACAGGCTCATAGTAGCGACCTTCGTCATCGTACTCAACCCCCGTAAGGTTAAGATTGTCTTGTGTTGAGAGATTGCTCGCCTCTTGGTTTGCTTCTTCTTCCATCAGCGCCAGTTCTTCTTTCACTCGTCGTGCAACATTTTCGTCTGCAACAGCATCTTCCTCCTTATTTTCAGCATCTTCTTCATCACCATGTTCTTGCATGTACGCCGAAACATATCCTCCACTTTGTTTTCGCTTCGGACGCTCTGGAGGGAAAGTTTGGAAATTTGGCGAACCTCTTTCTTTTTCCTTGCGTGGTGGTTTTCTTGGAGTTCTTGTGGGTCTTGACGGTGGAGATGGGAGGTCAAAACCTGCAAGAGCGTTTGACATAGTTGGTCTAAAGGCTTGACGCAGTTCTTCGACAAGGAAACGATTTACTTCCTCTTCGTCCTCTCCTTCAGAGATGCCTCTCTCTCGTAGGAAAAACTCATCTGAGTCAATTTCTTCAAGAACGCCTTGTCTTCTGACTTGCATAGAAGATGAGGCCATTGAAGAACCCGGAGGAGAATCCCGAGAAGACACATTTCCAGAGAAAGGCTCTTCCGACACATCTCTGCTTTGAGCTAGATCCAGTGGCGACTCCCAGTCGCGATCTGCTCTGCCCAACAGAGCATTTCTCGTGAATTTGGCGTCGTCGTCCTCACCACCTGCCTGACCTTCTGTTGTAGTTCGGGGTTCGAAACTTTTAAATTCCTTTTCTTGAACTAACGCTTTCTTCTGCTCTGCAATTTCTGCTTGTTCTTCAGTCCTTCTGCGGAATCTAAACGTTGGTCTTGGAGACGTATCTTCTACTGGCTCAATCTCACGTCTTTCTTGCACTCCTTCTATTTCCATTGCTGCTTCAGCAAGCATTTGTGCTGCTTCTGCAGCTTCCGCTTCTCGCTCTTCAGCTTCTTGTTTACTTTTCTGTTTTGCAGCTTCCTGCTTTGCTTTCATTTCCTCAATTGTAGCTTGACACTTTTCGTTCACCTTCGATCCTAATTTTTGAATATTTTTTCCCAGAACACCCATTTTCTTTCCGAAATCTTTGGATTTTTCTGAAGCAATTGCTTTTCCTTTGACACCAAAACCTTTCAGTTGTTTGCCGATTTTTTCCAATTTCTCTTTGTGTTGAGGTTGTTTAGACCCATGGGCAGATTCATCTTCCATATGTTCCTCGTACTCACTACCTCGCAACTGCTCCTGTGTAAAATCTGCGTCAGTTTCTAGAGAAGGCTGTGTAACAAAAATCTGAGGTTCTCTCAGTCGTTCCGGAGTTTCTTCATCCATCTCTAAATCCCTATTTCTCAACTCATCTGAGTATTGAGACGCAAGTTGATTTTCAACTTCGAGTTTCTTTTTAGGGTGTTTTGGTGAAGGTCGAGATTGAGGACTTTTATGTCGAATAAATCTCTTTTTCAAATCTATCTGAGGAAGTTGAGGTAAAGCCATGTGGGGAAGTTGAGGTAGGTTCGGTCTGTACAACTTCTTCTTTCCCTTTCGGGACCTGAGCGAGGAATTTCCATCTGTAATTTCCTCAGCGTCCATATCTCCTTCTTCCGCCTCTCTTGCTCTCAGAGCGTCATCTTGTTGCTGTAATATTCTCATTTCTTCTTCAACTTTAGCTGCTTTCAGGTCCTCTTCTTCGCTCGCTTTCTTCAGCTCCTCAGCTGCTAATTTTGCTTTCTTAGCTTCCTCTTCAATTTTCTGTTTTATTAATTTTTCTTCCGCCTTCAATCGTTTTTGTTCTTCTTTAGCCTTTTCTCGTGCCAACTTTTCTTCCGCCTTTCTTGCTTTCTCTTCGGCCGCCTCTTTCTCTTTTTGTGCTTTCAATTCGGCGGCTTCTTTCTCTTTTTGCGCTTTCAATTCAGCGGCCTCTTTATCTTTTATTGCTTTCAATTCGGCGGCTTCTTTATCTTTAATCGCTTTCAATTCGGCGGCTTCTTTATCTTTAATCGCTTTCAATTCGGCGGCTTCTTTTTCTTTTCGAGCTTTTTCCTCAGCTTCTTTTTCTTTTTTAGCTTTCAATTCCTCCGCTTCTTTTTCTTTTTTTGCTTTCAATTCGGCTGCTTCTTTTTCCTTTCTAGCCTTTTCCTCTGCATGTTCCTTTTCCTTTCTTGCTTTTTCCTCAGCTGCTTCTTTATCCTTCTTAGCTTTCTCCTCTGCCTTTATTGCGGCTTTATCCGCCGCTGACTGCTGCACCGGGGTTTCATGCTGAACTTCAACGACTTCCTCCACAGGTTTCTCCGATACGATTTCCATCGGAGTTTCTTGCTCCTCTAATTTTCGCTTTGCTGAAGGTTCCTGCCCTTCGTCTTCAGGTACTTCTTGGTCGTCCTCCTGTGCTGCATCCTCTGCTTTTCTTTTTTCTTTTGGCTTCTTTTTAGCCATTTTAATTCCCGTCCAATTATTGAATTTAGGACGAACAGGGATAGAAATTTTACTAATTCTTTGTTTAACTTGACCTGCCGCTGCTTCTGCCTTTGCTTTCAATTGCTCTAAGGGAGTAAGCCTGCTTGGTCCAGCATGGGCTGTGGGAACTTCCTGCACCCCGCCTTCGGCAGCCAAGTCATCGGGATTTGATTCTGGGGCAAATGTTATACTTTTATTCGTTAACGGCCTCATCTTAGAGCCCTCTTCTTTTGAATGTGAACGCTTTGATTTCTTTTCTTTTCTTAGTCCGGCAGTAAAAGTTTGTTTCGTGGTAACAGGTTGACTTTGCTCGTCGTCGTGATGAAAATGATGCCACTCTTTATCACCGTCTACTCCCGAATCTTGAGGATCCGGTTGATCCAAACCGTCTAATCCTTCCGAAGTTAAAATCTACACAAAAATCATTATTGTTCATATAAATACATTTAAATACATATATCTTGTTTCACGGAATATTTCTTTTTAATGCAGAATTTTTTCTTTGGTGGAAGAGAAAAAGAAATGTATATAGATACTTTTAAGACTTTGCAGAATACATAGAATTGTTTTTCTTGACTTTATATTGAAAATATTATATAATTTTCAACCAATTCAATAATTTTAAACATTATACACATTAAAGACACTAACAGTAATAATTCTACCAAAAATGATTTGCGTGTGAAAAAATGCATTTCAATTTAACCAAGAAGGTTGGTTATTTCATGATTCAGTAACCAAATTTTGTGAGAAACACTTTGACTGGTCGTGAGTATTAAGGTTTTAAGTGTCGTGCATTTGTCAGTAAAGCAAAAATAATAAAATTCATTTCATATAATTGTGACTACATAATGTATGTAATTGCTAGACATAAGACTAACTCATAATTTTAAGAAACTATGCCGAATATTATGATGTCTGAGCTTACGTTACCTCTATATCCGGAGGAATATCTAGCATACGTGCATCAAGAGAACCAGTGTCGGTTTGATCCTTGCTCATGTAATTGCTTCCAGCAGCTCCATACAACGGTGGAGGATTTACAGGTTCGTAGAGATTGTCACTGAAATTGGATTAGTTCACTTTATTTCGCATGTACTTTAAAAAGAATTATTGTATATTAGCTAGGTCAATATGTAACACATTAATCATTTAAATATTTGATCAATTTTTTTATAAGTATTTTGTACACTGCGAAATTAATTCTTCGCGAAGATGAAAAGCGATCTAAGTGAAATGCATGTAAAAATATTACTTTCGGACGAACAAAAACTAACAATACAATTGCCTACACCAATACGATTTGATGTTATTAACACGAATGTAATTCGTCTGAGTTGAAGAAACCGGAAATTGTAAATGCAAAGGAGTGAATATGCCAGAAAACTGTTCTAGGCAATGCAGCGTATAAACAAATGTTATTTTTAGGATTCTAGAACAACGTCTGCTAATTCGTTGATCGAAGTTTAACGAAAAGTATTTTTATGTTTGCAATTTTAAGGGGTTATCAGCATGTACGCCTGAACGCACTAAAAAAAATCTAGAAAACAATTTGTGTAAGTAACTCAACAAAAGAGACAAAATAATATTCCCGAATCGAATTTCATATTATGAAATAAAAAGCCAGAAAGTATTTAAGTGAAGTAAAAGAAATAACAAAAACCGATCCCATTTCAATTTTTTACATTCGGATTTTTTACATTTTCGATGAATACTTTTTACTGAAACTTGTGAGGCGTATGAAAAACGAATTAAGTTGAATTCTCAAATCGAACCTGTATCTTTTATTGAGAGCAGCCATATCGTGAGGCCGTGGTGTAGGTAAAAGTGGATTCGACTGAGAAATTTGTTTAGCTTTTCGTGTAGGTGTAGCAATACCCCATTCCCAACCGGACTTCTTAGCACCGGACCCAGCAGAAGCAGACGGGTACGTTTGACACCCACAAAACACAAAACTTCTTTCCATTGAATCCCATGCTCAACGCACTGGACAATTAAACCGAATTCGGGGCAAAGCAGACCAAGACTGAAGATAAATTTAGACTAGGAACGAAAATCCTTGATTTAACGTATGCCATCCATACAACATCCATATAGGTATGCCCTATGCCAATCCTACACTACATATATCCCCATTCCAAACAAAATGTACCGTGAACATCAACTGTATCTAACAACCACACTACAGAGAACACATCTCGACTCAGCGAAACTTTCTACATCCACAGACAGCTCTCCTACATACCTAGGTGAACAAATGTACAATTTGCACCAAGCCAGATAATATTTAACTGTGCCAACCAGTGCACCACCCTATTACTGTGTAATGTATCACCGCAGTTCATACTGTAGTTAAACATCTTACACAGTTCCCGAAGCAAATTCTAGTAACTCTCTATACATTAAATACTGTACATTCATTTTCTTCTTCTGGCAGTATATATGTACTTTACTTCTAACTTGTATAAACACAATATCTACTATGGAGATCTTTTACCCAGCATTTATTTGCCCTGTGGAAAATACACTTCATACACATTCACTAAACACTACCTAACCTAACGAACAAAATGCATAGCCGCCTATTAATAATACGTTTGACTATATATTTAGTTTTCCCCGAGAGAGTCATACAAATCACGGTTTCGTGTCTTGCTCCTTGAGACGCTGTGACGTGTTGTGACACCATTGCAGTGCAAAAGCGTAATGCCCTACGACTTTGCATCTTCTCAACAGCCCCAACAACAGTCACTGTTGCTTCCTTGTCTACTTCGCACACATAGTAGGGGAGAGACGTGTCGGTTGGTAACAGCCATTATTTCCAGCAATTCTTGATAGTTTCAACCGAAACTTTAAATTTAGGCGTCTAAATTCATGATCTAATGTACAATGAAATATTTTCTACATCCGGTTAGAATTGTCGTTTTAAAAAATTAAAATCAATATTTTACAATGAAATTTACAGCAAAGTAAATTTTTTGTCCTCCACGGATTTTTTATTTTCAGCCACTGTATCAAACTTGGTCAGGCAAGAATTTTTTGTATAATAACTCGCATATTAAGGAATAAAATTTGACATCAATTGCAAAAAAGTATTGTATGCTCTTCTGTACTTTTAATTCCTAAGTTGAAAGGTGGTAATCGTGTCGGTTGGGTAACTTTTTTTGTCGTATCGGTAACAATAAATGGTAGGGATTTATTTTTATTTTCGTTGTAGATATGACACTTCAACGCAAAATTTCCCGTGGAGTTACCACTGAGAAAATCAAAGAAGCGGCCGATGTTGTTTTAAGTTGAAGAAGCATAAATAATGTTGCAAAAGGGAAAAATGTCCCCTTTCTAACTTTAAAGCTTTTCTCGATAATTTGGATAAATGTCTCACTTTATGTACATTAATTTCCACCACATGCCATATATAACATGGATGAGACTGGAATTACCACTGTGCAAAAAATAATTGTTTAGTTTTGTTAACATATCTTTTTCCTTGTTACCCAACCGACACGACCACGACACGACTAGTCGTGTCGGTTGGGTAGAAATGTAACTTTTTTAAAAAATGATGTAGCTCATGTATACTGAGGTGTAAAACAAGTAACACTAATCAAATTTGTAGCTGAAAATTAGCTCTAAATGATACGCATAATAAAATGTTATGATATCTTTTGGTATAATAAATAAAAATGTTGCAAACTCAAATTACCCAACCGACACGACTCTCCCCTACAATTAAGATAGAAATACTACCACACTACTACTATTGCCAGTATCTCTCATAACACAATGCTATATATCGATATAACACGTTTTTATACTTGTAATCTGTATTTCACTATTTCCAACCATTCTGAAATGACGGGAGAGAAAAGACATCTCTTTCTTTACAGTTGCATTTAGCCAATACTAATTTCATTCCCTCTATACGACTACCAGAATTATGCCTGTACGTCTTCCTGGCTTGATTTCGGGATTAGGATTAGATGATGAGGATGACTGTTCTGTGTGAGAGGAAAGAACACAGATTTCTATTTTTACCACGGCTGATTTTCACTGCTGTCTGCCACTCACAAGTTTCGTCTTCCTATTGCTATTTCACTTATTCGCACACCATATCACTATTTTGTTATTTTCGTGACAAATGCACAGGAACAATACCTACTCCGTATGTATTATCTCCTCTAACCCTTTTTACCCTTACCCCAAGATTCTTGCCCGTCTAATACACACCAGAATATCTAATGTGTACCTCAGATGCGGAACATCGCACAATCGTACATACCAATCCCATTAAAGCCACCAGATGTTCCCGTTTTCGGATACCTCGTTTTTTACGGATAAAGATTTTCAGTTTTGTATAAAAAATTAGTCCTGCATACTTTCAATTATAATTGGCATGTTACTATTGATTTTTATTTAAAAATGGGAGTTGATTTTCAATTATTACGATTGTATTTTTTTTTAATCTGAAATATTTTGCAGCCGAATTTTTTGAAAATATTTGAAATATTTGTCAAAAGAACATTAGCTAATGGAAAATGAGAGGGGAATGTGTTAATAATTTATTTTTATTCTTTTTTGTTCTGTTTTGTTCTTTTTTCAGAATTTGGGCGTTTTTATTTTAGTGGGTCTCCTTAACTTTCCATATGGTAAAATAACGCAAAAAATTATTTATATCCAACGCTTTGTCAACTAAAAGTTTGACTTTAATATTGAATTGCAAAAAGGCCTTGTAGTTAGGTTCCTTAATCGAAAAATACTCATTACTGTTATCGCAAAACCAAATCTGGAAGCTCGTAACTCATTAATACATTTTATTTTAAGGATGTTGAAAACATCTATATCGTAATTTCTCTGGTGGAAGTAATAATAGCAATTGTGAGGTATTTACTTTTATTTATACCGAACGGAATTGTACATTTTGCTGCATTTACAAAGTGAGTTCGTGCAAAGCATTCAGTGTACCTATGTCAAGATTTTACAGAAGTGTTTCCTCACAACTAATAATAATTGTCAAAGTCATAAGTTATTATTAACGATGTTTGCGAGTATGTAGTTGTACATAATAATATAAGGTCACCTATATTTATCTCTATTGGAAAATAGCTAAAGAGTAGGTTTGACCTCTAAAGAGTAAACATAATGATTTCACAATTGTCAACTGCCATCTTTCTTGAGTAAAGATATTTCAGTCAAGTTAAATCTCACAACTCACAAGCACAACCTTCTCCGATTTCAGGGAGCAAAAGCATGACAAATTGAATTTCTTATCCTAGTAGATGGTTAGCCATCGCATTTTCAAGACAACTACTACATTATAATCAACTAATTTTACAACTCAACCTGAGTATCATTTGTTTATTAAAGTGACAAAACAAAATATACTGGTAAATTCTCAAAATTGGGGTAAAGAGATGTACTTTGCAGCATTGAAATCCATAATATTACGAGTATTAATGTTAGAGGCATGAAATTTTGGCATGGATTTTTTTTAAATATTTTGATCTGACAGTTAATTATTAACACGTACTAATAATGCAAAAGGACGTATTAAAATCTGTGACGGCGTAAGTATATATGTAATTAAGTATTAAGTTCAATATTAAGGAACGGGTTACAGGAACTCTTTTACTGTTAATGTAATTCTCACCTCAAATGCTAGGGACAAAAATAGATTTAAGATTAATATAGAGATCCAAAATTTCGATTATAATCATGTTGTTCAAAGCGTAAAGAAAGATGTTTTATATAACATGCATTCAAGGAATCTGTTTTGTGAAAGTGTTCTCCCTTTAGAACAATAAATGTTTAGCGTATCAGATATTTTATCTTGTATCATTCATCAAATACTTTGTATCTGGATCCCAGCAAGCATTTACCTTATGATTTACTATATAAGAAAGACTACTCTTTAGCAACTGAAAATATGAACTATTATAATATTACAACATTAAAAGGTTAACTTACTCATAATCATACAATTCATCATCTTTGTCTAAAAGAGTCCACGGGTAGCCTCCTCTTTGTCGTTTCCGACGAACTTCTTCCCACATATACGTCTCGGGAGGAATTGGTGGCCGCCACCATTCTAAAATAAACATTTTGTGATGAAGGGTACGCTTAATCATTGTAAACACACATCAGCTCGACATGCTCCACATATTAGGCAAAAACAAAATAACCACCAGAAAAACTTTGTTTACCCAGTTTCCTACTTGCGAACCCGAATGTTTTCTTGTCCCAAATAAATACTCATCTCCATTGATTTTGCTTGCTAAACGATATTTCGCAATATAGTATTATATAAGACCTTCTCTACATACATATTTTCTTATGTTCCTACTACCTACCTAACTACTTATTTATTTATGTACATGATGAGATTTTCATAATAACATCAACCGGATTTCATTTATAATGTGGAATACGGAGCATATTGATAGTATGATGATTTTGATGATAGTAGCAAATTTTACTGATTTGAAAGAAAGGGGAGAAGTGAGACATCTTCTTTCTTTAATAATAACCAATAACCCTAAGCTACATAAAATATAATAATTGCTTGGAATATTGGATAAGACTAATAAAAGGAGTATTATTTCCGTCTTAAGTGTTTGTAATAATATAATTTGCATACACAACTTATTGGCCTTCGAATTGAAATTAAATAGCCAATCGAAAGGAGAAAATACTTCTTCAATTTTATCTGCTTCAGTGTTATTAAATTTTTATTGCATTCTGTTTTATGATCGTTTGTTAATAATAATAAATCAATTAACATTTTTATTGCGTATCATCACAGATTATACTTTAGGATTGGGACGTGCAGTAAATAAAATCATCTTACACACTACACTACTGCAATACGTATGCATAACAAAATATCATTAGTACTTTACGGCATTTTGAATCTACTATAGATGAACAACTAATAAAACATTGCAGTAATGAAAATTACATAATAAACTGCTGCGATTATTTAAAAAATAATGATATATTTTATTGCAAACTTTACAGCCTATTTCGCAAAATGCATGAAATTACTACATTTCTCAAGTGAAATGAATTTCTTTTATTATACCTACCCAACATTTTCTATTTAGCACCTAAAATCTATATAGGATCATTCATTATTTGATGGTAGATTTTTTCCTAATCCAATGTAACCCACTTGGATGCTCACCATAGTCACTTGACTGTGTACTATGCTCTATTTATACACGAACGACACACAGACTCTTGGAAGAATTTCTTCATAGCAAATTAAAGTTTCCACATATTTGCATTGCTTTGCTGTTATTTTTAAGTCTTGATAACAATACCTACTTATAAGCTTTTTCCATCATTCGTGTAATTTAAGTTTGTGCTTGTACGCTTGATAAAGATGAAAACAGCATAATACTTTAGTGGTTTTAAAAATATTGTTGCTCTCAGTTTCATAGAATTTGTAAGAACATGACAATCACTAACTATAAGTATGACTTTGATGACTAAAGTATTTGTTTTGGGATGCAGTGAGAATATACATTAGATACGCCAACATTTATAGACCTGACAGTGAGTTGAGTCACTTCTACTCCCGTAATAAGATACAGCCAAAACTGTAAAGCTCAAAGAAAACAGTATTTCTTCAAATTATTCGTGCCATTTTGCGCCTTTACTGCATATATTCGTTTTTTCAGTCTATTTTAGTAACATTTTTTAATATGAAAAAAAGAACGTTACACTTTTCTAATATTAAACTGGCAAAACTGTGTTACAAACAAAAACGATCTGTATTCTGTAGCTGTGTAGGCTTCGCCACTGCATCTAGTAGTATTAATATCGCTACTTCGTGCAAGGTAAGTTTTAAACACGTTCATTGAGCAGGAAGTGCGTTATACTTATAAATACTATATTGCTGTATTCCTCTATTCCTTACAGTTGTCTATAACTTATACCTACAATATGTATTATTTTAACATACTAATAGAATATACAGATAGCAAGCGTTTACAACACAATTAGTAAATGTTAATACCATGCAGACCATAATGTTTGTTAAATGGTTGAAATGGGCAACGCAAATTACTTGACATTGTTACAGTTACAGCCAATACTATCTGTATTGCTTGTCTTTGTCAATTATATTGTTTGTATTATGTGGCAGATATATTATACTTGCTTTGCTAAATTATACAGTAGAACTGTTGTGTTAGCAATTCAATAGTTTGCAGTTTGCACCGATATGCAAGAAGGACTGGTGCAGACTGTTTATGGTGCGTGTGTAGGTTACTGAATGGAATGAAACCACATGAAAAGAAACCTGGGAAAGATGCAGAAGGTTAACGAACTGTCTGTTGATATATATATTTTGCGGAATGTCCCCGTTTCTACAAGTGATACCATAAATGATATCTTAATTGTTAGAGAGCAGAATGTTGAACCATCACTGTAATGAAAAAGCCCTTCTTGAGACTTCAAGAAGTCTCAACATTGCGTAAGCTTCAGAAAATTGAATTGAGTTTGTATCAAAGCAATGCGTAAAGTTGTTAGTGATAAGGGAAAATTGTAAAAAGAAAAATAGTATTTAATGGAATGGATTTTGCCAATAAATATAATATTGTCTTAGCGTAAATTACTTAAAGCATAAGATAGTATTAGGTTAATGTGTTAATAAATAAAGAATATTGATTGGTGAGTTTACTACTGCAAATAATTTATGAAGCTCTCTAGTTCAAGAATCATGGCTTGTAGTTTCCAGATACAAACTGTTTTCAAATCCTGAGGAAACATTAAATACCTCGTAATCAAAACGCAGAACACACTCCAGAGAATAATTGAGCCCAATTTATGAGACATCTGTTTCTCTTTCTTATATTGGTAAAACGAGAATACCACATTTTTAATCCTAAGAATAGCTAATGGTTGCTTATTCAGCACAAAGAATAAAATTAAACCTTGTATCACTCATTCACCCAAAATTTAGAAACGAAAAAACATGTATTGATACAAAAGTAAATAAGTGTCATGTCATTTTGGTAATTGCAAAGAATATACGTACTTGGTGTAGTTGGCCGGCTTCGTTCTTCTCTTTCTTCCCTCTCTCCCCTTTCTTCCATTTCCTGATCTTCCGTCCATTCTAAATCCATTGTGGTGGTAATGAGTATTATAGTAAATGCAGTGATAGTGAACTTATATTGTTGTGAAAGCCTCTGAAAATAATTATTACAGTCTTCTTGTTTTTTGTACCACAAAGCAAAATAAATATTCTTTCCCTATAATTTGTAAGTAAATGCCTTTCACACTTAATACATAAGAGTTAGTAAGAAGATGCCAGTGTAAAATAATAATATAAGTCTAGTATTGTTAAAAGTAAATAATATTTTATTTACTACCACTACAAGGTGAAGACATACCGAATAACTTTATGCTATACTACTAGACTAGGTACTACTTGGATTAAGTTTAGTTTATAAAAATTGTAATCCCAATGCTATTATTAAATCGAGTATGAGTAAAGTGAGACGTTTTAAATTATGCAAACGCTATCCTTCCCACTACTTTTATTAAATGCTGGTTGACACAGATTTGTAGTATGTAAGTTGAGGATAATGTTAAAGATTATTTAGTTTTATTTTATTCATAGTATTCTATAGTAAAAAATTATTGCGAGCAATAATAATCAATTACTACATTTTAATTTCCACAGAGCGAATACAAAATATTTATCGCATCTAAAATAAATAACAAGTTTACAGTGCTTGCGTTAAAGTTAAACTACAATTCATACAATACGTACTACATACTATACAAATACACATAACATGAAAATAAAATGTGTATTGTATGCAATGACTTCATCACATTTAAAACTCGACTCAAGTCTCTAGCTAGTAAAAGGTACTCTTTTTTCATTCAGCCGACATCACACAAAAACTGACTCATCAAAAATTAATCCATACATAACTATAAGTGTAATAAGATACACGTCAACAAACGTGTACTTACAAAATTGTTAAACAAACGCTTAAACCCATGGACAATGAATTTCTACGTGTTAGTTCAACATAGCAACTAACTACTTAAAAAACGCGCATTAGTACATTTAGTCCTGTAAAAGTATAATGAGTTACTACTCACATTAGAAATTGAATACTGTATAATGTCAGTTAATAAAAGAACGTGGTTGCATACACCAATAATAAACCATAACAATTTTTAATGTATTATAATCTATAGAGCATAGAAGTTCTTAATCTTAAAGTATAGTAGGACAGTAGGAGTACTCCAAATTATTGTTATTTTTATATATATAGATATAGATTTTGTACATATAGATATAAACCGAATGGAAACACTGTAAAGATAGAAAAGAGATTACAACAGAGAGTGGGACGACGGAGAGTCAGACAGAGAGGTCTGTAATTGGTAATGTATGGTATTATGTTGTTTCATACAAATACAGATATGAGATAGAATTGGAGTAAACTGTAAATAAAATACCTAAGGAGTAACACGGTGGTGGTATAATTCGTTGTCGTATAAAAGTTGAGACAAATTCGGTGTTGAAGTAGTGTACGTATGTAGTATTTGCTTAGCATAAAATAACTATAACAGCAATTGCAAAATTGAAAAACCGTTATTGTAATAAACTATACAGGCCGATGTTGCAACACAGTAGGTATGAGACACTGAACATTTTTTTGATATATAACTAATGCTAGTGTACTACTAATACTAATACCTACTTTCAAAAAATAGTTGAAAAGAATGTTTGTTTCGTGTTCTTCCTGCGGTAATAAAGGAATCTTTGATATATCTCCGCGATATGTCTGAGTGTTGTGACGAATTCTGCTTAATACATGAGTGTGTATATTTTTCTAACAGTAATTAAGTACCTAAAGTAAAGTAAAGTCACTATTTTCTATGTATACAATAAAAATAAATCCGCAGGAAAATATACACGTTAAACATTGAACCAGAATCAAGAGGAGGAAGCTGGCAAACTGAATGAATGCGAATCAGACTGGATGTACTTGGGAGGAAGATGTAATGAAGGAAAAAGCTGTGGCTGTGTATACATACTTGAAATATACGTAAATACTCTGCCTACAATGAACTTGTATTATATGATCTGTATAAGACTGCATTGTGGAGAATAGGGAGATGATCTTATGTTATAGGCACGGAGAGAGAGAGAACACGGCAACAACAACATCAGCAAATGGGACTCGAAACGAAAACTCTAAAACTACACTGTGATCTCTGATCGTACAGGTTCACCGTTCACCACCTCACTGAATCTTCCAGTCGCAGTCAATTGCGTATGGTCTCACCAATCCACACTTTGGCAATGGTTCATCTTCTTCAAATCGTTGTATTCTTTTATTTCTATTCACAAAATCCCATGTAATGTACATAATAATAATACTGTGAAGTCCTACTCCTTCACGACATACACTTACTGACAGTATGCCTAGCATGCATTGTCTTTTATTTACTTGGAATTTTTATAGTTTCTTCAATAATTTTTTTTTCGTTGTGAAAGAATTTCCAATTTCGTTAGTTACTTATTACTATTACTATATTGCTTTATAGTAGAATAATTGATTTATGATTAGCATTGAACTGGGGTTACCAGAAGTTAACTGGTTAGTAGAAGAAGATGGATAGTTCTAATGGTTCCGCATAATTTTTTAAAGAAAAAGAGACCGTATATCATTCCCAACTGCTGTAACTAACTGTGGACATTAATATATTTTGTTATAGAAGTTTGTTCTGTACCTATATTATGCGTGTAACTTGCAAGTGTATATTTATATGATTTTAATAGAAATGCATAATGTAATACGCTTCAACCATATTATTCATATCGTTGTTTGTGTAGCTTTTCTTAGTTTGGAGTTTAGGGCTGCTCTTTGCGAAGAAAAACTAACTCCTACACTTGTATTTCCAAATATAGACATCACGAACATAGTCCAAGAAGCTGTTTTGTTCCTCATCTTACGCTCTTATAAATCGCTCTGTCGTATAAAACTGAAGGCATTGGCAATACACAACATTTTAGTCCACAAGCCATTTTTACCTTTCATCCTATTGCCATATGCATTATTTCTAATATATATGGGGTATATCATACATTGTGGTTTATATATATTATTATTCCTTACAGTACTTTAACCCAACAAGATTTTACATACCTATTATAAGTAACACATCGAGTTACAATCATTTTTAACCATATTATAGACCGATCACGCTCTCTTACTTAAGAGATGGCTTTAGCTTTAATGTTGAGTTCAAAAATGTTGATGAAACAAGAAATTGGCTTATATGAAAAAGAATAAGTGCATATGTATATCAATATACATGCCTTAACGTGTGATGATGAGATTGAGACAAACTAAACTAGCAATACATAACTAGGTATCATGAATTTATAAACCAGATTAAGCCGATACTCCAATCATTTTCCGCGTCACCAGCAATTTTAAAACTATTCTAGGTACTGATGTCTTCATATTTATTTTGATATTCCGACTGCATTTTTGTCAACATTGTTTATGTGAATTATGCCTCATTCATTCTATGCACTGCAAGAGGTAAAGTGTCAACAGGAATTAAATTTATTAGCGTAACCAATGATTTTTACTTTTTCTTTCATAACCTCCGTAACATTAACATGCACATATTTAACACGAAAGCATTATGTAGGCATTTATTTTCAGAATGACTCACAATCAATCGTCACAAAGGAAGGTTAGTAAGATAATAATATTTAATGCGTAACTTGTAGCTCCTTTTTCATAAGTGTTATTCGATCCAGCACGTCCTGTAACAAGTCATAAATAATGTTTATTGCTTCATAAGTATAACTAATAGTAGCTAATTGTGCGAGCTGCACTGGAGTGACCGGAGACGGGAGTCTTTGCTGTCGTTGCATGAAATCTGATTTTTCTCAACCGCTTCACAAAATGATTCCCCTTTCGTAGATTATTATTATATGATTCATATATTCATAGTACCCAGCAGTTTTGCAAAGACCAACATTCCTTCAAGACAGTGTCACTTAAGTAAGAGAGAAATGATCAATAAATACCTAACAGTATTAACAGTTCTTGATAAGAACAAAGAACAAGCTGTGTTAATACAATTGAACATAAAAAGAAATTGCGTATTTAAATTGTGAAGTGCATAGTTCAGCTTGTCACTTGTCCCCAGAGTTGACGATTTTTGCACTTTTCAATGAATTTTTGTTGAAAAATGAAAAATTGGAGAAATAGGCAAAATATTGAAAAATAGGCAAAATTGGAAGGATTTGAAATAAATAAAACGACTTAGAATAATTCCTATAGTAGAACACAGTAAATGTGTTTAGGCAAACGCACACAAACGTGAAATATACTACAAATTAATCCGTTCTTTTTACACAAAACCAATTTAAACTCACCACATTTACATTTTGTAATTACACATACATTGCTGTTATTATTTTCATGTGTAATACATAACTAAAGCTCAATACGCTTATAAACGTACATAATTACTGTGCATCCTAATAAATACGTGCGTCTTAGCCGGACCTGAGAATTATTTTAGCGCCCCAACAGGGCACTGAGCTGGGCGCCCTCCCCATGGTATTTTTGGTGCGCAAAGGAGCACCAATACCAATACCAGTACGGCTCTACATACAGCTCATATCATTACTCAACGAAAACTTAACTACATCATTTTAAAAGCAATTTCATTCATTTTGATGGCTAGTTTTTGTAATAATCTTGTATGGAAACAGTGAACTGCAATATTTATTAACCCTTCATTTAGAAGAGAATGATACTTGCTAAGCAAACATTACATTATACACATTTTGGACGATCGGGGCGCCCGTCGGGCACCCTTCTGGCGCCCTAGGGCGCTCGGGTCGGCCTTCGAAAATTCAGGCGCTCGGAGTGCCCTAGGGGGGTTAGAACCCCGTATCCCCACATTTTTCTCAGGTCCTAGCCTAGCTGAAATTAATAAAAATGAAATAATATTAACGAAGTGATCAAAACAATAGTAATGTGTAATGATACAGTGTTATAGCGTAGTATAAGCATAAGCGCATACAACACATGTTACATTGCAAGTACACTACTCAAAAAAAAATTCTAATTTCTTTAATTTTTTCCAATTTTTCAACGAAAATCGAAATTGAAAAATAGGAAAAGTGGCAAATTTTTCACCCTAATATATTTCATTGAAATATTATTTCACCTGCAACACAGCTTGTCTCACAAACACTTACAAGTTTTTAGCTATAGGTACTAGAGGCCGGATTGGGTTAGCATTTTCCGACCCAACCCAATTTCGACCCATAAGAACCCGACCCAACCCAACCCAAAATCCAGTGCTAAAATTGTATGGCCAACCCAAGCCAACCCAATGCTAAACCATAACCCAATCCAACCAGAAGCCACACCAAACCCCATATATATAAACTGAAATGAAACCAGAATCTATCATGAATATGAGAGTACTGCTGTATTAAGGCTGGGCTGAGGGTTAGGAGGTGCGGAATTTCGGTCCATACACTCAAGGTCACGACCTTGAAACTTCGAAGCCGTCGGCAACTTTGAAGATGACCCAAACATTAAATTTTGAGTTCAGTGTGCACTAGACATTTACAAATACTATATTTTATAAAAATTTGAAAGAAATCGGTCGAAAACTGTGGACTGAAAACGAAATCGCAGAATACATAGGAAGTGTATGGACCGAAATGTCCACTTCCTAACCCTCACCCCAGCCTTAAATACCTTCCACTTCATATATTATGAATATTAAGTTAATACCGTGAGGAATAAAACATTATTAACAAATTAATATCGATGACTCTACCCATTCTGACCCAATATTTTCCAACCCAACCCATTTTTAATGATCTTCGAAAAAACTGAAACCCAACCCAAATCCGATTGGGTTGGGGGTCGGCCTCTACTAAGTACGTTACAGTACATGGCCTTAAATCTCAGACAATAACTAACAACAAGCTTGCACTGATTATTGTATACATTTGAAATGAATGGAGTATCTCTATGATCTCATTAAAACATTAAACAGAGCTATTTTTCATTGTTTTACTGTATATTAATAAATTAATAATATCTTTACTTATTGTGTCCTCTGGAACTGAGAGCATTACACAATCTCAATCTGACTAGCCTGAGAGTTTGGATTATTAATTATTAATCACAGCATTTAACTTCGCATTGTTCACTTGCTTTTTCCAAATTCAAGTCAAACCTAGTGAGAATTTAGACCGTGCTTTGCAGCAAAATCATCCAGTGTTTAGTGTTATAAAAATTGTAGAATCAAATAACAACTAATTGTTTGTTGTCACAAGTTATCAGTAGTCGTTTATATTTGAGTGGAGAGAACTGAATATATTTATAGACGAGTTACAGGCTTACAGGTACGTTATTCATTGATTTACTACTCTTTGTTAGTTTCGTAAGTAATTTGCATGGACATACATTGTCTGTCTGTCCGTCTGCTAAAGCATACATTCTCGGGAAATATTTCCCGGGAGTGACTGACGATTTTGTGGAAACTTCCCGTAAAATGAAATCAGTTTAATAATCATGATGGAAAGTTTTTTGTCATTAAAAAACGATTAAAAAAATTAGTGAGTGTTAGCCTGCAAATTTCGCTGAAATTACCGTGGGTTTGAGAGGTTTGAGTACGTAACCAAGCTTTATCGTCCAGTTAATATTTGCGCCTTGTGCAATAAAAAAATTAGTTTCCAGATGATTGACACACTTGTGTAAAATTTCGTTTTAGAATTAAGTTGGTGTAACTGACAGGGTAATTGTAATATTACTTCGTGAAAGTGCTCAAATATACCATTTACATAATATAATATGAAAGTCGTATAAAATATGAGCAAACTCATTTTTTAGAATGCACAAACAATAAATATACTTGTACATTTTTGCATGCCTTGGGTCGAATTAGTCTACCCGTGTTCTGTTCAGTGACGATTAAATTGGAATTACATAATTACAATTCATTTTGCATTATTAAACAACGTCAGTTGTTTGTATAATTTCGCTCTGTCCGTGTGTCCGTCTGTCCGTCTGTCCGTAAGCACGATAACTAAAGAACGGTTTGAGGGATAGACTTCAAATTTGCTATATGTACTATTGAGGTCCAATGTGAGGTTAAGTTCGAAGATGGGGTCAATCGGTCAACTCCATCATGACCTTTGACACATTCAATGTGTCTTTGTATATAA